>OZ020315.1:39838959-40123919 GCA_963971305.1 Arcuatula senhousia
ATGCGTTACTTTTATAAAATTCAACCCCTTTAATAAAATATGTTCTATGATTCGCTAACGACACGGATGAGTGAATTTAGGATATCATTCAAACAAAATATCACATTTAATACAAACACATGCAAGGCGATAGGCAATATTTATGAATGAATTTGAACCAAAATATTTTTTGTGTCTATAAATGGATAAAGTAATTAATTCGATGCCTTTATTGGGATATGTTTCTATTTGTGGTTAAATTGTGCATACTATATATATTTCTTTACTTTCTTGATAGGAAAATTAGACGGTAATTGAACGTTATGGATAACGGAATATAAAATAAGACAGGGTAAGTGAGTTAATGTGTATTAGTTTTACAGGTTATGATTTTAGATTATAATCACAGATATGAATTTTCTAACAAAATAAGCAAAATATTCGCAACAACATATGCAATATCGTAGTCATGATGAATCCACAATTATACACTGTTAAATGTTTAACTAACATTAGATGCAAAGAGTGTGTTGTATTGTTGATAAAGCATTTATAATTATTTACCTGATAAAAGGACTATAAAAAATTAGTTAAGTTTAAACAAATTTATTTATCCTTGATTGGGAAACAAGGTTTATACTTATTGCGAATGTGGCCTTTGTAGCGATCCCCATTAATTGAGCCTACTCTTATCGAACTTAATGGTGCAATGGGTTCCGCTCTCCACATACAGTAGACAATATTTTTCGTCCCATCCGAACGACTAGCGTCGTTTCTTGAGACCTTCCTTGCAAATGGTGCCATGCAAGAGAAAGTCCGTTATTGGTTCCTGAAATTTTATTTTTAGTTTTAATTTGTTATACATCATGGATTGGGAAACAAGTTTTGTTGTTACATAAATCCCTCTCAAGCTTGCAGTTTGCAAGTGTGGCCTTTTTAGCGGACCCTACGTGCAAAATCTATATTTAGAGACAACCATGCATGTTCCGGTGGCTAATAGGCCCACAGCAGCGCTAAGCCTGTTGGTTAAAGTCCACTAAAGAGCGCTCAAAAATCTGACATCGGTTCAGGCCGCTTTGTCCAAAAAGCGACTGGGATGTATGTCTCAGATGGCTTAATGGGACAGCCCTGTCATAACCAGACCGCATGGTGGTATACCGTGTCGGGAAAAGTTAAAGACCCCTGCTGCAGGTCTCGGTAAGAGTAGGGCCCGTAGGATCCTTATGCAGAAGGCTAACTTGCCGATCCCTACCCATCACTCCTTTTTTTTCAGTGGCAGTCAAAATTCTCCCCGATAGGGCTTGTAGTGTCTTATTTCTTCCACTTCATCATCATTTCATGTTCATTGTATCTTCCCTTTCATGTTCATCTCCCGTATACAGACGAAATCGCGCTGATTGGGAGTAAGGAATTAATTAACTATATATAGAAATGTAGAGAAGCAGAGAATAACTTATGAGGCAGTCGAATGCCAAAAGTCTAAACGGGATAAGACAAAAGCAATAAACACAAAAGAGAACAACACGAAGAAAAAATACAACATAAAAACAAAACAAAAATCCGAAACATTTGAATAGCAGGCAGCAACGCGATATCAAGTCGTAACGAAAGTTGACTCTACGAAAAGGTCTTGAACATGCATGGTGTACAATTGCTAATTCAGATGCTCATATTTACTTTGATATGGAAAGAAAAATGTTGTTTAATATTCTCATTGTTTATACTCTCTTACAAGTCTTTTGTTTGTTTCATATAATAATTGTTTATAGATATCGAAAAACATCTGGTGTATATAACTTTTTTTATCGGGGACACCATCAAATGAGGCAACCTGTTTACTAGCAATATTCAAGGTTCATTCTTTTTTTAAATGCCTCAACGAATCAGGGTAATATATATATCTTTATTCTCTAAAACCAAAATACAATGGTACAGAGATATAAACAGAAACATTATGATACAATATGAATTGACTATACATTAAAGTTACATACATAATGAGGTACACATATATATAAACAAAGTCTTACCCCGGAGATTCTATCTTTTTGTTGATAATCCTAATAAATTTGCAAAGATTATTGAGGTCTGGAAGATATTTACTGTTCATAAGCTCATGAAATTTTAGAATATTTGGTCTATGTCTAAATTTTACCCTCAATAAACGACTCCTGTCAATATCAAATGCTCGACATGAAAAAATATAGTGATATTCGTCCCCAATATCTTGTGAATTACATAATAAACATTTACGATCTTCTCTGGCTATATTTTGCCATCTACCAGTCTCAATAGGATACTTATGGTTCATAATTCTAAATCTACATAATGTTACTATATTTCTATCGTCAAGTAGGTCAAAATAATGTTCGAATTCTAGTTTATCTTTATAAATTCTGTAATTTAAAGACTTTGGTGACTCTTGCATACCAGCATTCCACGTTTGTTGGAACTGGTCCATAAGATTTTGCTTTACTAAACTATACAACCAATTTATACTCACAAATTGTTGAGTTATAAAAACATTTGATAAACCACATTCATCAAAAATAGATTTAACATATTTCAGCCATGATATATTATCAGCATATTTCGTCAAAGAAAGATGATATAATATTGCAGGCAGCTTATCTTGTTTACCAGTAACTAATTTTGCCCAGTACTTTACAGTTCTAAGCTTGATACGCAAGTCTAAAGAATGCCTCCCCAGTTCACCGTATATCATAAAGTCTGGTGTAGACTTCTTTACATTTAATAATAATTTGCAGAACTTCAAATGTACTCGTTCTATAATGGAATTATTACCAGCACCCCATACTTCGCAACCGTATAAAAGAATAGGTTGAATAGCTTGGTCAAATAGATCTAACTGTGATTTAATAGATAAGTTGTGTAATCTCCCCTTTTTGAGTATATCGAACATCGCTCTGGTTGCTTTGGCTGCATTATACTTTTTTTCTTTGGCGAAACTACCTGATCTAGAAAATAAAACCCCTAGATACGTGAATTCTTTAACAATTTCTATCACCTTGTTATCATATTGAAATTGTAAATTATTAGGTAGTCTACCACTCGAAAAAATCATTATCTTGCTCTTGCTTATGTTTACTTTTAATTTCCACAGCGTACAAAAATCAAAAAGTACATCTAGTTGGTGCTGCAGATCGCATTTTGATTCTGATAACAAAACAGTGTCATCTGCATATAATATAAGAAAAAGATGCAGGTACTTATCAAGTTCTATTTCTATTTCATTTGATAGTGATATAAGACCAATGACATTATTGTTTATCATAAAGTTTTCCAAATCATTTACATATAATGAAAAAAGCAAAGGAGAGAGATTCTCACCTTGCCTGACTCCTATATTACTAGGGAAAAAATCTGAGTACTCATGGCCATCAAAAATGCGGGACTTGATATTGCTGTACATGTTAACAATGACATTATACATCTTCCCATTAATAGAATTATTCAAAAGCTTTGACCATAGTCCAGGTCGCCAAACGGTATCGAAAGCCTTCTCAAAATCAATGAAGGCACAAAAAAGTTTTTTCTTCTTTTGCTTTAATATATTGAACAATACATGTAAAGTGAGTATACTATCAATGGTCGAGTAGCCCTTACGAAATCCAAACTGATTTTCTTTCAGCAATAAAAATTTTCCACATATTTACTCAATCTATCATTAAGAATAGATGTAAATAATTTTCCCATACAACTCAAAATAGTAATAGGTCTGTAGTTTTTTGGGTCCCCTTTTTCTCCTTTATTCTTATATATGGGTATAATATTACCAACTAACCATGACTCAGGAACGAATCCTGTATTAAAAACAGCGTTAAACAAATTAATATAAACAGGCATAAGGATATGGGATGTACTCTTGATATATTCATTTACAACAAGATCATCGCCACATGATTTTCCACTTTTCAACCCCTTAATACAATTTTTAACTTCTTCTTCTGAAACATCACAATTAATGATCTCATTAAGCACGTCAGATTCATATTCAGTTAGGTCTAAATTTTCCCCTTCAAAATCATCTGCACTATTGAGATCTTTAAAATAGTTATATAATATATCAATAGGAATATAAGGAGGCGACCTATCTTTCTTAGTTCTAATAATGTTCCAAAATTCCTTGCTGTTTCCCTTTTGCAATGAGGACAGTTTTTTTCTCATTTCACGTTTATGTTCAAGCATAGCTCTACTCATAGCACGTTTATATGATTTCTCATTATTTCTAAGTAAGGTTTTGTTCACATCCGACTTATTAAATCTATAACGCCTCTTCGACGATCGAAAGACTTTCCTGTGTTGTCGACATTGTGAATTAAACCAAGGTTTGTCATCAATAATCTTTTGAGTTTTAATATTACATTTGTTAAAAGTACCAAAAACTTCTTCCGCAGGTTTAACTAAAATATCATTGACCATTTTGACAAGTTCATTTAAGCTCTCTTGAGACATATTGTCATTGTCTACATCATTTAATAAAACAATAAGTTCATTTACTTTTTCTACATCTATATTATCAACAAAATCTTTTGCCTTATCATTATCCCACTTCTTAATCTTTTTAATAACATTAGGTTCAGTAGTAGAAATTTCATCGCTGTCATTTAATTTTGAAGTATTCTTCAAATTGAGCTCCAAAGTAATGGGTGAGTGAACATCAGAGATCAGAGATGAAAAATCTAGGACTTCCATACAGTTAACAAAACATAGCACATCATATGTACAAATAAAATAATCCACTACACTTGCGTTTTTACATGTTAATTTACCATCTTTATCTCCTCTAACCCTTCCATTTAAAATAAACAGATTATTATTCTTACATAACTCTAATAACTGATTTCCATAATTGTTTTTAACATGGTCTTGACTATTACGTACATATAACATATCAAAGTCTGGTAAAGAAGAAGCATAGTTTACTAAATTGTCAGTAGGACTATGAATCAGGACCATTGGAGTCTCTGTTCCGAAGATTGTAAATACAAGTAGCATTCTTTCTTTTGCTTTATAAGGTGCATATTGATTATAACTATCCCATATCAGTAAAGCGACGGATGCAAAAAAAAGGAGGGGGGTCCAACCCTAAGGAAAATAATGAATAAGAAACGCCAGGTATTGTTTGATCTGCCACTGAAATGAGCAAGAAGTGATGAATTGGATATGTGATAGAATACCGACAGAGTATTAATAAATTTTAAACTTCCCAATCTGAGGTTTTGCAGATTTCCGACAAGAACTCCCCCGTGGAGAAGGATGGGTGCTGTTCCACTGCAAACAAAAATTCGGTTAGTACTGGTTACTCTGGAGCAGCTAACACTGTGGTGTGTCATTGGCTGGATAACCCATGGCACATAACGTGAGAAATGGTCGCTACAGAGGGGCATTCCGCTATAGCCACCGATTACATTAACCAATCAGCCAGCCTTATCTGAGGATAATTCAAAACACCCGAAACCTTGAGCATTGTTCTTTTAGGTGTGAAGGAGGTCGATTTTTTCCCAAACGGAACACCATTAAAATTTGCAGTTAGGTTTAACGCGAATTATCCCCTCACGCCCCGCGATACAATATGACATGCTGGTTTAACCTATTCAACCATCTCTGTCGCTCTGTTCAAGTGTTGCCAAAGCGGAAAAGGCGCCATCATGGTTCTATGTACTCACTGTCCTTAAAATTTTGGACATCGCATTTTCAAGTGACTTTCATAACAGGTTCCTTCGTTTGATCTCTGTGTCAGATCCACTTATGGTAGGCGTAATGAGTACACGCCCATCTTTTCGCCACAAAAATAAATAGATAGAAATAGATAAAACTCTATTTTTAAATGTTTAAAAGAAACAAAAAAAAACAACTACTGTAAACCAACAAACTTTTGCGGCTACAAACTTTCACGGTTTTATTACATTGGAAGTTTTCATGGAGACAAACATTCGCGGTTTTCAAGATTCGTTTAAAGAATACTCCTCAAAGACTTATTCGCGACTACAAACTTTCGCGGATGTAAAGTGCTCGCGAATCCCGCGAACGTTTGTCGCACGCGAATGTTAATTGGTTTACAGTATATTATATTTTTAATTACAGTATTCATCTTATACGCCTACCTTTTGACAAATCCTAGGTCCACCATTGGGTCTTTTGACGATTTCCCGCTTCTTCGTATTTTTCACATACCTTACCCCGTTTGATAATGCCAATCTCTGCGATAAAGCCAAATACGCGTTAATTCAGGGTAAAGCCACGATTAAGCGTAACCTACTTTTTGAATGATGATTTGAAGAAAACTTAATGATGTCAGTACATTTTATTATTGCTTCAACTGACAAATTACCATTTAAGCATGCTAAATGTTTATTTAACTACTTTGTCAGGAGTCGTTGGATGTAGTTTAATTTTAAGTTCATTAAAGGAGCTAGTTAAATCTCATCTTTTTAAAGTGCTATAAATTGATACTTTTCACCTTAATGTGATGTCTCGAAATTACGTGGCGTAGACGGGTCGTTATGTTATTATCCGACTATAAAGTTTTGTGGTGTTTAGTGTCACCGTGTCCTGTCTATTATCAAGGTTACATTTAAGTACATGTTGTTTGTTGCAGTCACGTTGATTGACCTTTTGCGACGCTAAGGGTATGTTGCAAAAAAGCAGGAACTGCTTACCCGAACGGAGCACTCGAGGTACGACTTATGTTTTGGGTGTTTATTGCTTTCGGTGTACAATAAAACGATACAAACTCCATTAATACATCGAATTATCAACGAAACTTCACAACTGAAAACAGGAAACTGCTTTTAGTTGATGTTAAATTTCTCAAAGTACAATTTTAGCGTAACATTTCTTTATTTAAAAGAGCACCTCTTTTTTTATGCCCCCGCGACGACATGTCGGGGGGCATTAAGTTTTACTCATGTCCGTCCGTACGTCCGTCCGTCCGTACGAAATTTCCGTCAAGCTTTTCTCAGGAACCGTAAATGAGAATGATTTGAAACTTGGTAGGATTGTTCAGTATGACAAACTGTACGTCCTAAGCAATTTTCAGACCTGTCGGACATCTACTTTTTGTTTGGGACTTAGGCAAATGTGAAAATATGTGACCATGACTATGAAAATTTTCGTCAAGCTTTTCTCAGGAACTGTATGTGAGAATGATTTGAAACTTAGTATGATGGTTTAGTATGACAAACTATACGTCCTAAGCGATTTTCAGACCTGACGGACTTCTACTTCCTGTCTACTTCCTGTTTGGACTTAGGCTGATTTGAAAGTGTGTGAACATGACTTAAAAATTTTCGTCAAGCTTTTCTCAGGAACCGTACATGATAATGATTTGAAACTTGGTAGGATGGTTTAGTATGACAAACTATACGTCCTAAGCCACTTCAGGTCTGTCAGACATCAACTTCCTGTTTGGGGCCTAGTGGGGGCATCTGTGTCCCATGGACACATTCCTTCTTTATCTTTAAATTCAACTTCAAATATACTTTGTGGTTCTCGTATAACGATTAACTTGGATAATGATCTGATAACAAATGTCAAATCGTTTCAATATTCAAATGTACCACAGGGAACAGGATTTAAGATTGACACACACCTAACACTATCATGACTATAAAGTGAAACAAATAGTCTGCTTCCAAGTAATGATTTTGTTATTGATAATTAAAAGTAATGACAAGGTAACAAACAAAGCTAACTGTAGACTCTTGCTCATATCGAATCCTACAGAAATGTTCTTTTAACTGAATTTCACGTGGATTTCGAATTCCCGTATATGTCCAAAATTTCTGTTTGACGACCCTGCCATCAGTTTGGTAAAAATATTCGATGGTTCAATTGGTCAATTTTGTATTTATATTATATGGGGAACCGCAGCTGACGGATATACATAATGAGAGTTTTGCTGCTGTACAACCATGGTCCGTTGTGTCTAAAATTTAAAGTTAACAAATAAGAACTTCGTATATTGCCAGCTAACAAACAATTTTAACCAGGTCTTGTGTGACCCTCTGTTCATTTTGTCCGAATATATACCCGGACTGGTATACGCTGTTGTAGGCATTTTCTTCTGGCACCCTTATCCTGCGCGGGGCTATTAGATATATAGAAAAGGTCCAGATGATGAACCTTCTCGAGTCATTTTAACATGTCCATTAGCACAAGTGCATGAAGTGTTGTTTAATGCTGTTTTCTGCAAATTTTCGGAAAAGAGAATGCTTCTTGAGGCCTCCATCTACGGTAAATCTCAATCTTTTCTTTTACCCCCCCCCCCCCCCCCCAAAAAAAAAAATTGCCATTTGATACACCCTGTTAAATAAACAGCGACCAAAATGATTAACGTTAATTGTTGGTTAAGAGTATCTACATTTCAGTCCATACGAGGATGCAACATTTAAAGCACTCTTTTGGCAACAAATATCGGAAGCATCTTTAGACTTGAATTTCTTACACTTAGCTACATTTAAAACATCACATTTTATAACAATGAGAAACTTCTTTAATTTTTAGTCGTACTATCATACAGTTTTGAAAAATGTATGTCAATGTTTTTGCTTGATTAAGCTCCTGTGTGATACTTTAAAAATTTACACCCATTTTGATTTATAATAGCCCATTATGTTTGCTCAGTACCATTTTACAAAAACGTGCTTTCATCTTCAGTATTTTTTATGTCGTATTTAAAATCACGAGACAAGTGTCCTAAATTTAAGACACGACTAGAAACAAAAGTAGCAATTCGTCGAGAGTGATTAATATGATAAAATACAGACACACAAAAAAAAACCCACATGTTTGTCATTTTGCCGTAAGTTATGAACAAATTTGTAATAATGATAAAGATTTGTTAGTATGATAGTTTATACTTATCTAGTATCAAATCTGTCTAGTTGTATATTTGTCTTTTATAAAAGTTAGACATTGGAATGATTCTAGATGCATTAATAGTTCAAACCTATCTTGTTATTCACAAAAAGTGTTTAATAACCGGCATATCAATGCTTATTATTATAATGATCTCATTGGAGAAGAGGATCCAACACCTAATTGTTTATTGAGCGAAGGACAAATTTCCTCCAAGTCGCTTTCCCCTGGGAAAAATGGGAGCCTGGACAATGGTAGTTGCAAGAAGCAAAGAGGCATCAATGGTGCATTCGAGTGTCAAAAGTCCAAAAGTGCAACGATGAAATCAGTTGATCGATCAATATACAAATCAAAAGCTGTTCATTTTTCGAATCGTACCGGGGTCAAATTGTTATAGTTATGCGACTCGTCTCAACTTCTGCTGATTCCGTAGCAGCGGACTCACCCGATGATTGCCGATTCATATCCCTGTTTTTGGGGCTCTTTACCTTTTTAAGTTGAGCATCCATATTTTTTTCTTTTGCTATCTCTTTCATATTAAGTCTGTTGCTACAACACAAAAATGAGCGAAAAAACAAGAGTGGTGCATCTAAGGAAATGGGGGAAAAGGGGGGGGGGCACTGCTACACAGTAAAAGTTTTGGTATTAAAGGAAACCATAAGGTTCCCTTTGGTAGCCTTAGTACAAACTATACACCCGCTTGTCGTATTGGCTTGTGTCTTTATATAAAGGCTTGTGTCTCAATCAACGAATCTTTGACAAAGCTTTCGTTTGTACTTGTCTTTTTGATGTTTTCTGTTCCTTGTTTAAGAAAAGGGGTCTATCCGTGACTATTTCAGGACTGGATTTGAATTATATGCATTTTATTTAGACCATGGGCCAATTGCAGAACCGCGAGCAGTGCCAAATGGCCTCGTTGAAGGCTGCTGGCGGTTGTCCATTGTTTTTTTTTCTAAATTGCCGTTTAATTGTGGGGTGTGTCGCGTACACTTAGTCCACATCTCATTATTTTCTATTTACTGAACATTATCAGCATTTCACATATACCCGGTATAGCAGAACTAGTGCTGCTTTGGAGTAGAGCAACAACTAAAAATGTAAGAAAGAACTAACGAATCGTGTCTGTGTAATAATATTACATAATTTTCCCGTCTGGAAATTTTGTATGTTTAAATCGAAAGGCTACTAGGTCATTTTTGCTGAAGAGAACAATTTGCATAAATGATCATTTTGTTATGCAGTTTGACAAACCATGCAAATCCCATAAATATTAACCTACCCTTTCTTGCAAATACTGTTAAAGTACTTCAGCTTATAAAATTCAGCTTTATATAAGGTGTCATTTTTCTATGATCATCCATCCACAATGAGCAGAGTTATGCTGTTCTTTTGTCATCCCATTATATAGAGTTCTTTACCAAGGTAATTTGATTGCAGTGCTGTCGGTTAAAAAACATCTTAAGACGTTTGTGAACATGTGCTACAATGTAGTATTCATTTTAATGCCCATTCCACATGTACGAAAGTAGAGGGGCATAAAGTGTTCGGGTCAGTTCGTCCGTCCGTCTGTCCGTTCCAACTGTTGCAAGATGGAGCATTAGGGCCTCTGTCTTTTTGACATATTATTGTTATATCCACAGGTAAAAAAACTACATTCGAATTTTGAATTAAAAACGGGCATATGGACAAGACTAAATATACAATAGTAACTAATACTTAAAACTTATCGTATTATCAAAATGAATATTTGTACCCGTACGACAGTTTTTTTTCTACAACATGTTTTATTTAACAACAAGCCGTCCTAAATTTGATGATTTTTATTACTCATTTTATACAACATTGGTGAAAGAGGAAGCCTTAAATATTTTCAATTAAACTTGACTAATAAATGTCTTATATATTACAGTGACGGATCCAGAAATTTCGAAAAAGAAGGGGACACTCACTAGCTAAAGGGGGGCATTTTGATTGTGCTTCAGTGATTTCCTATATATAAAAAAAAATCCGCCAAAAGGGGGAGGTCGCCCCTGAATTTGTGTAATGTTTCTTAGAGACGAATATTCTTCCCCATTCCTTTTAGGGCCATGCTGGCGAAAAGACCTTAAGTATAGTCCAGATTGTCAGAAGCTACTAGGGGTCTTTAGATTCTGACGTCTGATTCAGACCGATCAATGGTGGAGCCTTATAGCTAGGGAGCTGATCGGTTCGGTACTTTTTCCAAGGGTTGTCAGGGGATACCACGAAAAGCATGGTCGTTGACTGCGTTTGACTGACGTGCGTTGCGAATGCCTTACTTAAGAAAGCGTGTTTATTGATACACAAAGTCTTATGTGTTGACCAAAGTGTCCTGAGTGAGTGAATTGGTGTACTAATTTGTTATAAAAGTATAGGTTAAGAGCCATGAGCATGAAAATGAACATATAATGTTAATGAGATTTTTGGGGTGGGACGTAAACAAAGCAGAGTAATTATCATATCTTTTTTATGCCCAACTTTGCGGTCAACAAAGTTTTTTTTACATGCATGAAGCGTCGCACTCTCAACAAACGTTTGTCGACTAGGGTCAGTGGTCTATAGATGTGACAACGTTTTCGAACGAGGGCCATCATATTACGCTGCCTAGGGCTCACATATTTGTCGCTCTATTGGCTGAGTACTAAACTGATGTAAGAATCCCAAGACCTTTAGTCGCCTCCTACCATAATCTACATGTATGCTTTGCTGCAGATATATCCGTTTACCGGGTCCCACACGGAATTGAGACATACTAAGGCGCTCTATATGTTAACCATTTAAACACTAAGCCTTGAGATATTCTTTGTTAACTTTAGGAGCTCAGAAACAATTATATATAGAAAAGCTTAAAATAGGTCAAGAAATACACATACTCAAACGCAAAACACTTAAATGTTCAATATTGACGATGTTATCCAAAACGTTTGTGCTTAACGATCAAGCTTTCAATGCACCAGGGCGATCTGTGGAATAGAAATATGAACACGTTGGTTGGCACTTTGTTGTTCATAAAGTTACATAGCACTTACTCAAATCACAAGAACGTCGCTACATGTACGTATAATTGCTGATCTTGATACTAAAGTGACAGTAAAGTTCAGAATGTAGTTTGACAATGGTTTGATAAATATATTGTATATCTTGGTCGGAATCTAGGATTCTACATGCTCTATATCTCCGAAAGCTTACGTGGGTACAAGCTACAAAATGACGAGTGTAGAAAGATCATAGCATTTTTGAATAATTGTATCGAATTAATCGACTCATCCGATTTAAAACATCTAAAATTATTCGGGATTAACTTTGATTATCATATTTATGTACAAACCGATTATTACAATTAGAACATAGAATCAATTTACAACTGAAAACTAGCCGTTCAGATCATTTTATACAGTCACGTGACATGGCGATGACGTTGCTACATTCAAAGAGTAGGCGGCAATTCTTTTATAAAACATAAATTACTACTAGGGTAGGATACATGTACAAAACCATAATGGTATTGAAATAATCAGGTTGGTTTTTATTTGTTGTTCGTTTTGTCAATTTTGTCTGATAATATCAAACTTCCATTGCTATTTTTTTCTTATCTTTGATTTTTCATAACTCCATGGTTCTAGCAATTTTGTTCACTTTCTATTATCCAAATCTTTCAATTATATTCGATTTTAGTCTGAAAAATAATTGCCGTTGTGCAGCGTGTTAAAGCTGCAATACAAACAAATGGTTAGTCAAATAAGCTGAAGGAAAAACCATACATTGTATGTCAGCAAAAGGTTCGGGAACGGGCCAATCAACACAACATTTCATGACCTTTATGGACATCGTGTATACAGTTGTTCAAGGACTTTCGTTTTTTTTTTCAAAACTGAATATTAAAACAAAAATTAAATTTGCAACGACCATCTCATTTATTATGTTTGGAAGCGAACAATTGTCCGCGACGACAATTTGACCTAACTTCGAATTACCGTAAAGTTCTGTTATTTGTTTAACTGCATGTCCCAATCGAAATGAATTTTGTTGTTGACCTTTTCATGGAACCTTAGTCTATCTTGTTCTCACGTGATTTTGCGTTGCTAATTATTTTTGTGTATTGTGTGTTGCAGTCCTTGATGTCAATTAATATTGGCTTTGTCTTTACAAACATGCGACATGAGAAGTTTTTAGTAGTCTAAAACTATTCAAATTACATAAAGAGCAAGTGGTGTTGTGATTACGCGTGGGGCTACAAATTATGTGGCTCGGTCCTCGTCAGAAGTAAATATTTCATGACTGAATTTTCCGACTATCCACTTTTCGAGGTCTCCACGACTGATTCTAGTCCTTCTGAAGGTACAAAAATGTAGTCCAGTGTATATGGAGAACCATTCCCCATACATGTTAAAGACCCCAGTGTATTTTTCGATAATAAAAAGCTCAAATGGGTCGATAAAAAAGACCACATTCACAAACTGCAAACCGAAGGGGAATTCACTTAAGAAATAAATTGAAAATCATACAAGTATATTTATATAAATCTTTCTTTTGCAGGGCAAAACATGTGTACAATATGCTACCGAGCCTCAAAGACTTTCAATATACTAGCAAGCCTCATTCTAGTTATAGCTGTTCTTACCATAGGATCTCAAGGAGAGCTGAGCTTCCATCTGCAGAAACGAATCCAGTCTGCAAGAAACAACAGTTGTATAGAATGTAAAAGAATACTAGACCTCAGTATAGCAGAAAAACGTCGCTTAGATATTCTATTGAAGAGAATTAAAGATAAATTAGGAATTGAGCCTATTATACAGGCGGGGAAAGAGTCGAACATAAAACCAAGGGAGTCCATGTATATACAACAGAAATTCACAGAGACGTATCCAGAGACATCAGAAATCGTTAGTTTTCCAGACAAACAAGGTAGGATAATTCAGATTTAATAACATTTCACCAAAAAAAGATACCAGATAAATCGCTATTTTTATGTCGCCTGCAACGTGTTGCAGATTGAAAAGCGATATATAGGGATTACGTTGGCACCATCCGTCGTTCTGCGGCGTCACAAAAATTTCCGTCGCAGTTTTCCGGGAAAGTACAAGTCACAACCTCTTGGTATTTGGTATCTAGCTTCCTCCTTGGTACTATATGGTGTAAAGCGATTTTATGCCGGTAACTCATCTACTTCCTGTTTACCGAATATGTTTAGACAGGCGACATAGCTTCCTTGGAAGACCGCCATTCTAGTTTTTTTTAATATTATCCTTTTCATTAAAGGGGGTAACTTATACTTTGGCTTAAATGAAAGTATGAATTGTAGTCAAATGATTTTAATTGCAAAATTTTGAGAAAATCGAACCATGACTTTCTTGATAAAATGTCATTTAATATATTCGAAATTCAACATTTCACATATATTTTGATCACTAAGATGCTTGATTCATATGAATAAATGTGTTTCAGACTTAAACGTTCAGCTGATATCTTATAGTTATCTTCCTTAGATGTTCTTACAATATTTCCATTTTTTTCATTGAGACCACAGGCGTTTGGGTCCAGGATTTTATTTTATTATAAATAACGTGTATATAAAAACATTCATCTCGTCTTTATACTATTTCCGGAAATATTATTATAGCGAGGGTCAGATTTTTTATTTAGACACAATAAATAAAAATAAAATCCTGAACCCAAACGCCTGTGATTGAGACAAGTTTATTACCTTTATAATTAATATTACTTTAGATTACAGGTATAGATTTATTATTTTATCACGTCGTTTAAAATGCATTACATGTGTTCTGAGCTCGTTTGCAGCTAATTAACCAATCCGTTTGACGCTTTTTTTACAAATAAAATAGAAATTTTAAAAGGTACATTTTTGAACAATCGTAATAGCCAAAATATAAACGCGTTTATCATTTGCTAATGGATAAAAAAAGAAATGGCTTATGTAATTTGTTGTTCCTAATTACACTGAATGTATTATGTATTTTTGCCATGAATTCTGACCCCTCTATATTAATATAAATTAAATATGTCAATGATGTCTGTTCGTCTTTTTTATAGAAAATACAACGAAGAAAAACGTTCTTCTTTTTACATTGGATCTTCGGAACAACCTCGGGCCACTTGAAGCAATTAAAGCACATCTTTGGATTTTAGTAAAGCAAAGAAAAAGGGGAAGATCTAAAGGAAAGAGAATTGTACTTCGTGTATCCCAATTGAACGATACTGGAAATTCTCAAACTTATCTAACAAGCATACGAACACGTGTCCGGAAAACAAGATGGCAGAAAATTTCACTTCCGGTGACGCTAATCCAATCCATGATAGACAACAATCAACACGAACTCATATTGAAAATTTCATGTAAAAAGTGCGGGAAAATTGTCCGACCCGTTTTAAACAAAAGACATCGAAATAGAAAGAAGAGACATAAAAGAATGAAAGAGAAAAGAAGTGGTATGAAAAGAAGAAAAAACAGAAAAACAGACAGTGTACAGCCATTCCTTGTGATAAGTACCCGGTATAAAATACGATTACGACGAAATCGTTGAGCACATTTTAGAATTTGTCCAATCGTGTGTAAGTGTCGTCTAATTGTAGTATATTGTTCATTGACTATGGAAGCTCATGTGGGACATAGCATCATGAATTATTGTCATAATTTTCAAGACTCACATGGAACATAAAAAGTAAGATAACAAAATGTTTATGTGAATTGCTCAAAAACAAATTGTTCCATGGTTCGTTTTATCATTTTTAAGATATAAATTATTTCTTTGAGATTTCGAATAGATATAAACAATTTGAATGAAAATCAAAACAAAAACATAAAATCTATACCCCAGGACAAAAATTTTCAAAAAATATGAAAGTTTTTTTAATGGAAAAAAAATGAGAGGATTTAAAATTTTAGTTTTATAATTTAGCGCTTTCATCAGCCTTTTAAGGTACAGTGGTAAGACGATTAACATTAAACATCTTTTTTAGACAAATCCAAATGTCAAGGTACATGCATCATCATTTTTCGTTTGAAATCAGGTGTCTCTTGACAAGGGGCTTAAATAATATGCCCCACCCTTATCATATTGTATTAACATGACTTTTTTTGTGTTCATTCCATTTACTGTAATACGGGTTTAATGATAATCTTATTTTTCTAGTATGTAAAAAATATCTTGCATGTAATATTAATTGTTGTATATATTGGTAAAAGCACCAGTTATAAATGATCTATAGAAATAGTTCGATTAAAAATTCTTCTAAACGTTCATGATTTATATTTAGAATTCTCCTCTTACATTGTAAGGTAAGAAGATGATAAGAAATTTAGAAATTATTACTGAATTTACTTTCTCTTTCAAATATTTTTAAGCCATCTGGTAGAAGAGGGTTGAAGTCAACACTTTCTACTGAAATTTGTTTAATTTATATTCAATGTACATGTATTTACCACTTTGTTTAATTTTGAATCATTTTCCTTTACATATTTTTATTGTTTAGATATTCTATGTTTTATATGTCTATAGTATTTTGTGTGAACGTATTTGATTTTGTAAAAATCTTCCTCCCTGTAAAGTATGATATAGAAATGGATCAAAGACAGATATGGTCGCATTTCGTTTATCAGGAAGTAGTAACCGAAAGACCTCAATTCGAAATTCAAGTAATGGAACCTCATGATGATGCTGCATACATCGTACCCAATATCAAAATGCTTTGATATGTAGTTGCTGAGAAAACCGTTACGAAAATATTATTGCACCCTTTTTAACGCACAGCCCAGTGCGATCGATTCCCAAACGCGAGTAAGCCCACAGCTCGGCTAAGTTTTAGACCTAAAGATGGGCGGCGCGCGCGCCCAAGATTGTGTGATCGGGGCGTCCTGTCATCTTGTGTGCCTTGATCGTGAGACAATTCTACAGACTACCTTACCGAAAACCAAAGTGAATCACCAAAACGGCTTTCAATCTAAATGCTCAATTCTAGGTTCGCCCGATGCATTCTCCTTGTCGGTAGTTATATACCTGAGAATACTTTGTCTTCCTGACCGCGACTATGTGCGTCGAATAAGGTCCAAAACCCATACACTAAATTAAACTCTCTCTCTCTCTATCAGTGCAGTTAAATTAAAACTACATGTATCATCGTAAGATCCATCAACCGTTAATTTAGTATACATATTTAATATATTGTTTATTTATTTGTTGTGAACAGTTTTTGTACATGTTAGCGAAGTATTATATAAAAGGTCCATGCACCAAGATTTGCCAGATGTTCACTTCAGAGTTGAGTCGCTCACACTTATAAAATTTGAAGAAAAAAAATATTATCAAAATAGATTCAAATCTTATCAATTTTAAGGATTAAAATCAAACACTCCGTCAATTGAATGGCCTTTTTGGCTGGTTTTGTACTTTAAATCTATTGTTTTCAACGTTGCTGTACTTTTAATGTTTTCAATGTTAAGTATTTTTTGCTTGTGATTTACAAATAGAATATACATTAGTTGAGTTTTCTGAAGGTTATTTTTCTGGTTGGCCGAGTGGTTTAAGGCGCTGGCTTAAAAACCACACTATTGATCACTATAGCCGATCACCTCTCAGGTGGTGTTCCGAGTCCTGCCTTATAATTTACAAAAGGGACTTCCCCATCGATGTCAATAACCTGTCCAAGGTCGGTGTTTTCTTCCGGGTACTCCGGTTACCTCCACATTTAAAACTGCCGCCCTATATGACCCAGGTGCGTCGAAAGGGCGTTAAACCCTAACACACACTTAAGGTACTTTCAGATTTAAAAAATGAATTCTTAAATTAACATGTACAATTATGATGTAGACCCAACTTTATGAAAATTATTTTACATAACTACATGTATTTATTTGGTAAATTGAATGTTTAATATAGTGATTTTGTCATTAAGTTGTCTTATTTAAAATATATATATATATATACTTGTGGTCTACTTCATCTTGTAAACGATATGAAATACACATTGTGTTTGTAAAATTTATCATTTTATAAGTTGTGCAAAAAAAACGAACATGCCTTATAATTTGGGAAGAAGCGTCTTTATATCAGAACGTATTTTATTGAAAAAAAGTCCTCAATATCTTTTGAATTAATAGATCTAAACGAATTAAATGCAAATAAGAATAAACTTTGCCCTTTTGTTTATTTATTCAGACGAACGATGTTTTAATTTTGTGCGTTTGCTCCCTTAACCACATCCAACATGGGCTGCATCTTTATGTAAAATTATTTTGTGTATATGAAAAAGGTAATTTAAAGCCAGCAAAAAAATAATAAATAATACAGTGCCAATTCAGTTACAAGTATAAACATTTTAAGCTTGTGTTTTTCCGTTTATTCTGTTACTAGACATTTTTTTTAAGTTTCTAAATTTGACATCTTCACCCTTAGTAAAGTGAATTCACGTAAAAATGGTTTTGGTAAATATTAGTGTTTCGATACGATAATTTAAATCACAATAATAGAAAACCGATACAAAACAGAATCCCAACTTGTTTACTTTTTTCTTCACTGGACAAAAAATATCCCATTTAATTGCCTTACCAAAACCAAATCTACGTGAATCTTGGTAAGTTTTGCTCATCTCTCGTGAACTCATCCAGGTGAGGCTTACCAGGTGTATAGCTGTATAGTTTCTAATCTTTTACGATGCACATAATTATGATTCATGTAGTCCGAGATAAAATTTGGTACTATTTTATACCCCGGTCTTTAATGTATACGTGTACAATAATATATGATACCTATAGTTTTTGTTTTTTAGCCTTTCAACAATTGATGAGTCTTTTACAGACTGAATGCTAGCGACATTAAAATTTGATTATTTGGCCTGGCTTTTTATATTTTTACTTGAGAAAAAAAAACTTTCGCCGTTATTATTTCATGTTGCTTAAATGAACGCCTCTCGGGAGGGAGGGGTCACTTCCTATATATGCATGGTTGTACATAAAAATAAAAAAAGTGATAGGACGTACCTCTGGAATAGGTACCATTTTCAGGTCAATTTTATTTACTGTAAAAGGAGATAATTTTGCGTGGCTTAATTATAAATTTCGCGTTTCCAGTACCCAAATGCATTCGCTAGGTTTTAGTTTCGCGTTTTATTAAATCATGGAATATTGGGTCTTTCTAAATGTAATCTACGCGAGGGGATATTTTCGCAAATTCGTAATGATCGCGAAATTAGCGAATTAAAACCTCGCGAAAATTTTCCCTTTTAACAGTACTTGCTAATTATATGACAAGCCCAAGCTTTTTATCTCAGTTTAAAGAAGGGTATGGAAATATATATATCCATAATCTTTCCTAATTCTTATCTTCGTACATGTGCAATAGGTGTATCTTTATTGAATAACCATCTTAGAATAGCTGTAAATGAATACATGATATCGGCCTTTGTCTTCATGGTTTGGCGCCATAAAACCTGGTTTAACCCTCCATTTCGTTTGAAATGCCTGTACCAAGTCAGGACCATTGCGATCCACCCATTCTCCGGTATGACTGATTCGTTTTTGTCATTTTCTCTGGACTATGAGATTGATCATTCAAGTTCGGTGGTTTTGTTATTGCCTTTATTCAATTCTTAGCGTCAATTATATGGGATAAGGGTGCTTTTGGCGGGTGCATTATATATTAAAAGGTACCTAATTTTCAAATGCAAAATTTATGAAAAGAATGGGGTTTCAAAATTCCAGCGGCACCCTCCTATCCATCAAATATAGAAGTGCCCCCTCCCCTAGGAGGAATACTGTTGGATACAATGCTTTAACGACTTAATTTTTCGGATGTGACCAACGAGTACTAAGTATATGATTTTGCTGCGCAGAAGTCTTTATCAGTTTTTAATCTGTCTGTGTTAATGATCTTTGATGTATGTACTTGTATCCCAAGCAAACGGGACATTTCCAGTTACAGTTTACAGCTGTAAAACTGAAGTTAAAAGTGTATGATTATTGATAAGTGGGAGGACAAAAGGAGAAAAAAAGATGGACAGAAGATCATAGGTTAAACCTGTTGTGAACCCTTTTCTGCTATTGTCCTTTTCTTTGTTTAAAGTCATACACAAGCAATTCTTAAGACCGTCCTCAGTTTGCCAGTGTTTTCTGTAGCCGGTTATACCCCGTGAAGCATCATGCTACAAAACCTTGCTTTGTTGTGTTCTTATATATTTGTTTCAACAAAATCTTATATGATGCTTTAAGAACTTTTTTTTCAATCATGTTTGGTTTTTTTTCTGTCTACAAAATGTTCTTTTAATAATGCAGTAATTTAACCTTATTCTTCAATGTACATTGTTCTTTCTTTGTATGACATCTTTTGACACAAATAAAACCTAAATTAATGTATTTCGGTTTATTATCTTTCTTTATTTAGCTTGAAAGAAGTATTTTTGGACGTATGCCGTAAACATTTTATACTTGTATTCTAAATTTGTCCTTGCAGTTAACTACACACGTATCGAATCTACTATTTAATTTTTACATTAGTCTTGAAGACGCAACAAGCAAAGGACAGACACGACTAAAGAACGGAGCATTTTACTTGAAGGGGGAAACCCTGGTTTTCAGACTGGGTCAAACCTTTTTCTTGCGGACGGCGCACGGAAAAATATTAAGTTTTTCCAGGGATTTTTTTCGAGGTCACTAGCATATCCTGCATTTTTTTTTCATCAAAAATCTTTTCAAAATATATTTTTAGAAAAAAAAACCATTCCCTGCCCTTCAAGTTAAATGGTCGATCCCTAACTTTTTCGCCACGGATTCCTTTACGTTAAAAATAAGATCACGAAAAAGATTTCGACATACTGATGAAAACAGAGAAAAAAAACCTGCTTACTATAATAATTATGGGACATTTGAGTTTTCCATGTTTTACGTGAGTTCGAGGTGCCGAAGCACAAATGAAGTATTCTGAGAAAGAGGCTGAGGGGAACCAGTGGGGCATTTAAATGTTGAAAGTTCGAAAGAGCAAAGACAAAACCAGTAAACACAAATAAAAACAGCACGAAATAAGACAGCACAAAACACATAAAAACATTAAATAAAATGCAATCAACAACGTGAACTTAATTCGAAACGAGATTGGACTCAGGTACTCCGGAAGTGTGAGCGAGAAAACAATCTTATTTTAGGTACCAGAATCCTCACATAAGTTTGAAAATCCATCCCATGTAACCAATATTTTAATCTTTGTTGTCCCGTAAAAAAAATTATTGTTTTTTTGTCACGAACAGGATGAAAATATGGGGAGAAACGAATTTTCTTGTTGGCTTTTTAACTTTTTAACCTATTAACAGCATGATCTGGAAGGGCACTCTATCGAAGAATATTCGTGTGCGGCGTATATGAAACTAAAGGGGCTTGTTTAGGGGGGGGTACCAATATCCCATATCCCCGTAAATTTTTCATCAAATATCCCATATCCCAAAAAGTGTTTTTCCAGTATCCCATATCCCTGTAAATAAAATGGACTTAAATATCCCATATCCCAGTAGTTTTTGCCTCAAATATCCCGTATCCCATGAAAAAATTGTGTGAATATCCCATATCCCAATATACCCTAAACAAGCCTCACTAGATGCTGGCGTTAGATGCAGAACGTTGACCTCCGAACGAATGTGACGGTTACTAAAATGAAACTCATTTGCTTCCCTTTTAAATGTTGTATACTTTTCAATGGACATAACCCCCAGAAATTAGTTTTTACCTTTAATAGCAAAAATTCGCCTTTTTAATTTATTTTTACAAAGGAAATCAATTAATCTTTGTAGTAAAGATATGTCCGAACACAAAGAAAACATCCAATTGACCATGATAACATATTCACATCAATGCTTGTTGAAGTTAGCATCAGGTTCATTCTAGGATGTTGGACTTTGACCGCCCTGACCCCTAACGCATTAACCAATCAGCATAAATCAGCCCGTTCTGGACAGGTTAGTGTCCATTGCCGGTTATTGACCGGAATAGTATCGTAGCCTTTACTGGTCAGACGTATAAAATAGTTTATGTATTACCCGCCAGAGGCTTATAACTTTATCTTTTTTGTGTGTGTTTTTGTTTTGTTTTGTACTTTAAGGAATAAAGCCTTGACCAGCTTCGTTTTATTTTCCCGCCAAAAGCTTCCATCAAGACTAAATGTACACATTAATGTGTCAATTTAAAAGCGGAGTATGTATCATTAACAAATCAAGATGCGCGTTGATCATCAATAAGATCATTATAAGCAGACCAATGGAGAATTCGAGTGTTTAAAAGTCCGAATGGGCAACAACAAAACCAGTAAACACGAACAAGAACAGCACGAAGTAACAAAACACTCAAAAACGAAAAATCAACAAAGCGAACTCAAGTCGTAACGAGAGTGAACTCAGGTGCTCCGGAAGGGTAAGCAGTTTCTGCTTGCTATAGCCATGCGATGCTAATTTCCAATTTAGGGTGTCAAACTTGAAATAATGGAATAATTATTACCCTTTATTGAGAATATTTATGCACATTAAATCTCATGTGCTATGTCAAACTTTAGTAGACTCTCAAGGGAGGATGCAAATTGCAAATGTTTAGGACCAACGGTGAATTTAATGGAAGGTGATCTAGAAAAACGACTTAAGAGTGTAGAAAAAATGTGAGCCTAATTTAGCTTATTTTTTTATCGAAATCTACAAAGGACTGGTTCATTAATATACACAGTGTACTGCTCTACACATGACAACCTTCCCTTTGTTTTCTCTTTTGAAGAACTAGCATCCTTTTTGAGACCATCATCGCAAACAGTGTCAAGAGAGAGTCGGAAAATTGGTCAACAAAATTTTCAACCCTGACGCTGATCAAACCACAAACCTTTCTTAATGGTATATAAAAGCTAATTTTGTGTTTCCTGAAAATATAAAATGCATGTAACGTTAACGGTTTTGAAATTAGCTTTAGCAGCACTAATAAAAGTTCATCCATCTCCTTTGGTATAGTTTTTATGTGAAAGAAAAGAAGCGAAGCAAAAAAATATTTTTTACGGTATTTAACCTTGATTTTGAATTATAACCAATAAAGCTGTTTTCATATATCAAGGTGCATCCACACCAAAGTTTGTCATGCCATACTGTATAAATCATGCAAGGCCGACAGAAAATGCATTGTCATTTAAATCCTATTAAAAACCATCTATCGGGGAAAAACAAATGGCCCTTGAATTCGAGAGAAGATGTCACATTTTATCAAGTAGCCTTGCGTTTCGGATTGCGAACGTCACAAAAATACGCATATTAATAAGAAACCCCCTATAGAAACGTCACTCACATTTGCAAGTTAATTTTGATATTAAAAATGTATAAAAGATTTTGAATCAAAGACCAAACCGATCAAAGGTTGTGGAAATGTATGTCAAAAAGAGTAGCCTGTTGGTTTGGAAAAAAATGTCGGCTAATATATTGTAAAGATTATTAAAGTCATCACGTTCGACACGTACTAAAAATCGTTGGAGTTTGGAATTAAGTCGAATTGTATTTATCTATTTGTGTGTACTGTATTCCCACATTTTCATTTAATATCATCTATCTATCATATTTTTTGATTTTGATATTATTTTTACCAAAAAAACCCCAAGTAAATCTGTGAGCTAATGCTCACTAGCGATACCCTCTCCCCCAAACTATGCCATGCATACAAGTTTGAAAACTCGATAAACAGCAAGTAAAGTTGACCTAGAAACATAAGATCTCTATCTCTTGTATAGCTGCTGAGAAAACTTTGACGAAAATATTGCATTCATGTTAACTGTGTGCAAAAATCAAAGTTTTCAGAAAAACTAGGAGCATAAAATCGTCATACACCATATGGGACTGTAGGATAAAGCTATATGCAAAATATCAGACCTTTATCTCTAGTAATTGCTGAGAAAACCGTGACGACACAGACAAACAGACGGACAAGGGTAAAATAGTATACCCAACTCTTCTTCGAAGCGGGGGTATAAAAATCATTGAATTATACAGTTTTTCACTATTTTTTCCTAAAAGCAATTCCTTTCTTTTTACGCATTTTGTATCCTGAGAATCCGAATACAAATCGACAAAAAGTCTTTTAGGGTGCATATCCGATATGAGTGTTTGTTTTTACAGGCGCAGATGATTGTTTCAAGCAGCTGTTGAAAATGATGATATGCACAAAGGCAGCACTTGATTGCAAATGGAATGTACCAAGGCAAGTTTTGATAACAATCAACATGTACTAGGGCAACTTTTAATAACAATCAGCATATACTAGGGCAGCTTTTAATAACAATCAGCATATACTAGGGCAGCTTTTGATAACAATCAGCATGTACATCGGCAGCTTTTAATAACAATCAGCATGTACATCGGCAGCTTTTAATAACAATCAGCATGTACATCGGCAGCTTTTAATAACAATCAGCATGTACATCGGCAGCTTTTAATAACAATCAGCATGTACATCGGCAGCTTTTAATAACAATAAGCACATACCAAGGCAACTCTTGATTAAAATCAGCATGTGTACCTACCAGAGCAGCTCTTAATAAACATCTGGATTTTTTCTTAAAGAACTTGAATGCCGATAGCAAACATGATTTTTTTCTATTCCATTCGCATTTCGTTTCCAAAGAAGGGAACATGGTGCAAACACTAGGGGACTTTTTTGTAAACTTATATGTCTGTATAAATTTCATTAATTTCCTTTTTACGTATTATTTCCTGCTGAAAACACATTTTAAGACAACGTATCATTGATACTAATTAATAAGTAATATATCATTTACCATATAAAACACAAAAAGCTGACAGAGAACTTGAAAACACATTTTTAGGCCAATTTTTATCATTGATACTAATTAACAAGTGACAATATAACTCATTTAACAAAAACACCGGGAGTCCTAAAAATACAATGTACTTGTACATTAGTAAATGTACGTTTGCTTCTACATTGATTAGTTTAAGAGCTTTTTAGGTGTATGAACAGGAAAAAAACCTGCAAATAAAATTGACATATCTAGCATAATAGAACCTTAGTAAGATATGTTTTCATTTGGCCTTTTTTCCTTCTTATTATATGAACTTACTTAATTTCAAAGATTTCTTTCTTACCATTTAAAAAGCATCATACAAATAAAACAAGGTTAATATTTACATAAAGTGAAAGAACAATTGATCGTTGCGTGAGATAACAGGCCTAAAATTGGTGTACGTTATACGTGTATTAGTTTAAAATAGGCTACCCCCAACCAAAAAAAAAGAAACTTTAAAAAGAACACGACTTCATGTAGTTAACATACAAATTTATTTCTTAAAAAATAAATAAGATGCAAGAATAATTTTGTTTGTTATAACACATGTTATACAGCATACTGTATCCAGTTCCTATTGTTCCCATCCGCGTCCGCATTTCATATTCATTTTTGTAACCAACCATTTAACTTGAAAGGGGGTGGGGTTTTGTTTTTAGCTCACCTGACCCGAAGGGTCATGTGAGCTATTGTCATCACTTGGCGTCCGTCGTCCGTCCGTCGTCCGTAAACTTTTTAAAACGTTAACTCCTCTGACACCATAAGTCCAATTGCAACCAAACTTGGTATGGTTGTTCATTAACATTCGGTGCTTAGAACTGATGGTGGGATTTTTGATTCGTCGTAAAACATGGCCGCCATGGCTAAAAATAGAACATAGGGGTAAAAAGCAGTTTTTTGCAAATAACTCAAAAACGGCTACAGATATCAAAATTCTGGCATAGGGTAAAAGTGATCAGCACCTCAAGATCTACCTACCCTGAAATTTTGAAGAAAATCCAACGACCCATGTAGGAGTTATTGCCCTTTTTGTGGATTTTTTGCAAATTTTGCACCTGTTTAGCTCAATATCTTGAAAACTATACTAGATATTTGAGAAATTTAAATTGCATATTGTTTAGCACATCAAGATCTACAAAATATGTAACAGGGTCAACGTTGTAGGACCTTTTCTTTTAGGAGTTATTGCCCTTAGAACGTCAAAATTTAGCATTTTAACAGCATTTCCTCATTACATTGAAAACGTTAACTCCTCTGACACTTTAAGTCCAAATGGAACCAAACTTGGTATAGTTGTTTATTAGCATTTGGTGTATAGAACTGATGTGGGGATTTTCGATTGGTCGTAAAACATGGCCGCTGTGGCTAAAAATAGAACATAGGGGTAAATGGCAGTTTTTTGCAAATAACTCTAAAACAGTGACAGATTTCAAAATTTTGATTGGGAACAAAAGTGATCAGCACATCAAGATGTACCAGCTCTGAAATTTTGAAGAAAATCCAACAACCCATGTAGGAGTTATTGCCCTTTTTGTGGATTTTTTGAAAATTTTGCACCTGTTTAGCTCAATATCTTGAAAACTATACAAGATATTTGAGAAATTTAAATTGCATATTGTTAAGCGCATCAAGATCTACAAAATATGTAACAGGGTCAACGTTGTAGGACCTTTTCTTTGAGGAGTTATTGCCCTTGGAACATCAAAATTGAGCATTTTAACTGCATTTCCTTATATTGAAAATGTTAACTCCTCTGACACTTTAAGTCCAAATGGAACCAAACTCGGTATTATTGTTTATTATTATTAGGTGTATAGAACTGTTGTGGGGATTTCTGATTGGTTGTAAAACCTGGCCGCTGTGGCTAAAAATAGAACATTAGGTTAAACTGCATTTTTTTGCAAATAACTCAAAAAGGGTGACAGATTTTTAGATTTTGATTGAGAACAAAAGTGATCCACCATATTGTCAGATGACCCCCTTATTAATCTTATGACCCTTTCAACGTTAAATAGATTTTGTCTTATAACCTTTACTTCAGGCACATATATCAGGTGAGCGATTCAGGCTCCTGGGAGCCTCTTGTTTTGTTATGGTCAGAGAACAGCCGTTACGACAGAATATATATTTTCATTTTTAGCAATATTTCATATGACAGAAAGCTTCCTCAGAATATTGTCTGCTGACAAAATATTTTTTTCCATCCAAAATCTTTTTCAAAAACACCAAGCCCCCCTTTTAGGTTAAATGGTCGGTCCCTTACCATCTTTTTCATATTCATAATTTTTTAGTACACCAATACCATATATTTACTGTTTTTTTACCAATATTTAATCCCTTTTCTTTAATTGCTCAATCGATGTATACATTCAGTCTTTCATCAACGTTCGAAGATTATGAGCTTATCGATCTAATTTTCAGTTTTTAAAGATTTCCCTTAGGATTCTCATTTATACAGAAATGTTTATTTATGTTCGGTCGGTCATCTTGCCCAAGGTTATCCGAACGTTTTACAAAAACGAAAAGGTTAATGTTATTTAAATCTTATTCATTACCTTGAATGGCAACTTATAATTGAAATCACCCACTAGGGAACGCCTACGCGACACGTTTAAGTCCTAATCAATTTAAGCTGAATTTCTAGTCAATCATAATAGAGCGCCTTGACATTCGCACTTAACCTACTGATGGTAAATATTCCGAAAACTACTTAATTTGCATAATTTGTATTACATTGGATAACGTTTATAGTTTCTGCCTCTATATATATGGGTCTTTGATTTGTTTACTTTGTCAGCAGTGTGTTGGACTGTTGGTAGTGTTACGGGACAGCTATTTAAGATACCTGCAGTCTAGAAGAAAATGTAAAGCAACAAGTTATTGACTCGGCTAGAGAATAAATCTTAAGCTTACTTCGTAACGAGTTGGCTTTCAACCGGCGCTGTAAGGGTTTGAACCCCGGTGGCGGTGGTTGCGACCATGTTCTCTGGTTAAAACAGGTTTATAGGTAAGTTATTGTTTCCCCTCAAGCAACGTGAGTTTATCCGAGAGGTTTATACTTAGGAATGTTAAAATGAACATCACATGTTATGGAATCAAAATTCCAACCAACAAAAATCGAATGCGAGGAGATATGATGACTGTAGGTCAAAAAGGGAGAAAAAAGAGCAAAAACTACCACTGGAAAAAACGAATTACAATGAAGGCTACTGCAAGAGATCCTATTTGCTTTGATTATTTGTCCTGTCAACAATTGTCCGACCATATATACAGAACCAGAACAAATTAAAACAACAAATTGAGTTGTGTAGTCCCACCCAGATCATAGCACCCATAACTCAGACCCAGGAAAGTCATTGAAAAAAAGAGCCTATGTACGAACCAACTTACATGAGAGGCCGATGTTCCTTCAAAACACCATAGGCCAAAGCATCCAGAAAGTGACGAAACCTTTCTCCCAAAATTTCGCACAATCTGGACATGCTTGAACACTTATCCTATGGTGACTGACAATGAAGAACCCTTATGAGGTCATAAATTGTTAGAACACTTACCTGTGTGGGATATATAGCCAACCCTTACCCAAACCTAACGAACTAATTGTGGTACTCTTTACCAACACGGTGCACTACTTAATTTTGCAGTCAGATTTTCTATATTATGGTCTGACGGCCCCGACATGCAAGATGATAGGGCTATCCCATTCAACCACCTAGAGCACAAATTCCCGTCATTCTTTAGGCAAAACAAGGGCTACTTCATTTAACAACCTATGTCATACATATTTCCGTCACTCTGAAAGCAAAACATGGGCTTCCCCATTAAACCACCAAGGTCACACATTCCCGTAACACGGGCTACCCCATTCAACCTCATAGGTCACACATTGCCGTCACTCTGTGGGCAAACCACATTATGGGCTACCTTATTCAACCATCTAAGGCACACATTCCCGTTATTCTTTGGGCAAAGCACGGGGTATCCAATTTAATCAACTAGGTCATACATTCCCGTTATTCTGTGGACTAAACACGTCAAGATTATGGACGATTATGGAATTTTACTGCAATGCATTGTGATGTGATGCCGCTGGTATAGTCGTGATTTGGGAACCAGATGGAAGATGGCACAACATTTACTTTAGCCTTTGTTTGAGAAGTGTAGCCTTTGTTATACATTGTACTCCGCTTTCAAAGCGGTATCTAGATACTCATGATACTGTTGACTTGTATTATTCGTCAGTTTTTGCATCTGCTACACATCTGCATTGCACTCAACGCATCCCCTACCGACAGGCTTTATTACAACCTGTAAAAGACATTCATCACAAAGAAAAATCTGTAGAGTCATATAAACCTTATGCAAAAACAGACCTAAAATAAATATGTTTTTCTCCCTGCCTCGGTTCTATTTACCATGTTTACGATATTTGAGTTAATCAAAGAGAATGAGTTAGACGCAACACAAATTAACACATATAAAATTGACCCGACCTAGAGAGACAACTTTTACAATGTTGTAAAACGGCAATAAAGTTTAATGTCAAACGAAATGATTTAGAAGTAAAATATGTTAAATTGATTGCCTAATGTTACAAACATAAAATGCAATTTTGCAATTAAAAACAAAACCATCAGATTGAGTTAACTTTTTACAAAAGCTTGGCATTTCGTTCCTATATAGCCTGTACCGTAGAGAAGATTTTTTATGCCTTTTCCATCAAAAAAGGAATTTGCGGCGCAAACTTCAATGGATTTAACACGATTATGACCCATCTTCCTGAAATGTTCCTCCCACTTAATATTGAAGTGAGAAAATGACATACTGTATATTTCAGACTGGACTTGTGATATAGGTTTTTGATGGGGATATTGTAAAAAGTAATATTACACAATTAGATATGATTAAAATGGACATATTTCGTCAGTTATTTGTAGATCTATAATATTTACTCCGAAACAGCACGAATTCGGATGATAAGGAATATGAACAAAAAAGGGTGAAAAAAATGACCATGAACCGATAATGAAGTAGAGGGAATTAAGACACAGAACTTATCGGGAAAACTGTCAGTGGAAAAAGTTCCGGTTATGAAACCTTCTACCGCATCAGGGTTCTTTAACGTGTGAGGCAAGTAACATTTTTGCAACACGATGCACTACTTTGGTCTGCGGGCAGATTTAAGCACCGGAATATAACCGGGCGATCTCAGCGTATAAGATAACAGGGTTACCTTATCCAACTAAATGGGCTGCTAATTCCAGTCGCTCAGTGAGCAAAGCGGTCTTACCCGATGTCAGGTTTTGGATGTCCTTGTTCATGCACATATGGACTTTACCAATAAGCTTAGAAGTGCTGTGGACTTTTCGTTACCCGAAACCCGAACGGGTTAAATGTATTTAAGCATGACCAAGTCAATTTCACACAATATACAAGTAGTAATGTTTTATACAAAACAAGAGGTTCCAAAGAGCCTGAATCGCTCACCTGAACTACACAGATACATATATTTTGTAAATATTTTTGTGCTTAATAACCATTTTCAATTTAAATTTCTGAAATATCTTGTTTAGTTTTCAAGACATAGGCTTAATAAGTGCAAAATTTGACAAAAATTACGAAAAACGGCAATAACTTCCACATCAGCAGTAGGATCTTTTATAAAATTTCAGGACAGGTAGATCTTAAAATGCTAATCAATTTTGATTCCTGCACCATTTCGATATCTGAAACCAATTTTGATTTATTAGCAAAAAAACTGGAATTAACCCCATGTTCTATTTCAGCCATAGCGGCCATATTATTTTATGAATCAAAAATCCGAACGATAGAATTGTAACATATTTGCTATTAAATATGTGTGCCAAGTTTAAATGCAGTTGGTCTTATGGTGTCAGACAAGTTAAACTTTGAAATTCAGGGTAAAATCCTAAAAGAAATGGTCCTACAGCTTTGACTTAATTCCGTGAAATGTAAATCTTGATGTGCTGAATCATATGCTATTTGAATTTTTGAAATATCTTGTATAGTTTCAAGATATAGGGCAAAAAAAAATCCAGAAAAAGGGCAATATCTCCTACATCCGTTGTTAGATCTTCTTAAAAATTTCAGGGCAGGTAGATCTTGAGCTGCTAAACACTTTATTTATGTGCCAGAATTTTGATATCTGTCACCGTTTTTGAGTTATTTGCAGAAAACTGCAATTTACCCCTATGTTCTATTTCTAGCTACAACGGCCATGTTTTTTTTACTAATCAAAAAACCGAACGATAGTTTTGTACACATAATTGCCACTCAACTGTACCAAGTTTGTTTGCAATTGGACTTATTTTGTCAGAGGACTTAACGCTTGAAAAAAGGCTAACGGACGGACGGACGACGGACGCCAAGTGACGGCAATAGCTGAGCTAATAAAACGACTAAGTCATAATAACTATTCAAAATAAAAAAGTAATAAAATAAATAACTGAAACATAAGTTACTTAGAAATAAAAATAAAAATTCACTCCATTCCAAAATCCCTATCTGAAAGTTGAACGAACCATTTGACGGGTTACAGGAAACTAGGTGTTATGTTGATAAGTTGTTAATGACATTCAAAAAGTCAACTGAATTAGAAAATCGTCATTTTATTCACGGACTTGTGTTAAAGGAGGGTCATAGAAAATAGGTTTCATACTGAGAGCTCATTATTGCTACTAACAGGGTAATGATATTTAGAATTGCAATTCGTGATCTTTGAAGTTTTAAAAGTTTCGTTGTTTTATTGGTTATGATCATGACCACAATTTATGGATGACCTATACATTGTTCATGTTGAGTTATAGTCCGCGATTTATTGTTACCTACGTTGCCTGCAACTTAAAAACGTGATGCAAAGTGCGACATGTGGGTGTAGCTATTCATCGTCTTGCTCTGTCCTGCGTCCTGCTGTGCCACAAAAAATTTCGTTGCAGTGGGAAGTACAAGTAATAGACTCTTGGTATTTAGCATGTGGCTTCCTCCTATAGTACTATATGGTCTAAAGCGAATGTATTCATGCAACTCTTCTACTTCCTGTTCACTGAATATTTGAAGACGCAGGGGAAATACATCTTCCACGGAGGACCGCATTTTTAGTTTTTTAGACAGTTGCCTTTATTTTTTATCAATGCAAAAATTATACATTACATCTCAAAAAGTGTAGAAATCATTGTCGTTGATTTACGGAATGCGGATGAGAAAAGGGTCTTTAAGGCAAAACTATGGAAATGAATTATGTGGTGTCAGTTAAAAGTTTAACCAAGAAATATGGGAGAGATGCTCTTGTTCTTTCTGCAAATAGGCTGATAGCTTGTTTTGTTCTATTTTCATTTTTATTTTTGTCCATCCTTATATATGCTTGTTTTTTTTTTATTTATTTAAGTGCTTTATATAGTTCTTTTCACCTAGCGTCTTGCAACAGCATGTTGCTATGCATGTTTTATACATGTATTTGCTTTAATTGCTTTTTAATCTGTGTATATGTCATGTGCTATGTTTTTTTTGTGTGTATCGTATACATGTTTGTCTTAGTTTTAAATATGTCTGGTTAACAATTTTAAAAAGAGATGTAACTTTACTTTGTTTTGTCTTAGACCTGTAAAATCGAAATAATAACTTCTTTATCAAAAGGGTGTTAACCTTATCAAGTAAACCCGTTGAAACTCACACTATGTCTTTTTTATTGCTTATGATTCATTGAAAAATAGGGAGGAAAGAAGTATCTAACCGAAAAAAAACCTTATTAATACAACTCCATTCATCTATAACCCCAATGACTATAAATTACCGTTTTTAATTTCCCGTATGACAATCTTATACAGGATTGTATACCTATAACTTATATTTTGACATAAAATCTAAATGGTAGGACTGGGTACGCACTGGTACAAACAATAAGGAATCTTCAGTTAGCATACATAGTTTAATTTGGTTCTTCAACTTGTTTATACGATGAGGGTCTACTTGAGGACCTAATTATTACAGTTTGAAAATTATCGGTTTTATGAATTAGATGAATCATATTTTATGATTTATAATGACATTTAGCTTTCAAATATTATCACCAGAATATTGGTTTTTTGTGGGGTTTCTTTCATTACAAACCCATATTGGGTTATATCTTTATAAAATGTTAAAAAACAGTAAATGTTCATTTGTCCTAAAAGTCGATTTCAGGGCTCTCAGTACCCTTAGGGACAGACCATTTAACTAAAAGAGGGGCCTTGGTTTTTTGTTTTGGTCAGAAAATTTTTTTCGAAGTGTCGCGACAGAATATTTTTTTCATTCTTATCATTATTTTATGTGGCACAAATCCTTCTTCAGAATAGTTTTTTTCTTACCCTCTGCTGCCAAAATATTTTTTCATCAAATATAATTATCAGAAAAGTTTTTTTAGGAAAAAACCAAGCCCCCTCTTTCAAGTTAAATTTGTCGGTCCCTTAGTTTGTTAGTTAAAGTTCGTTCTAGCTTTACTCCAAAGAACAGCGATTTCGGTTATATCCGGAAGTTGAACATGAAAGGAGTGACACAATGAGCATGAAATGATAATGGGGACATAAGTCAAATCGGGGAGGAGAAATTTGACAGCCACTGGAAAAATGATTTATGGGTAGGGAGGTAAAATTTAACCTCCTGCATGGACCTAGGCGTTAATTTCCCTGGTCGAGTCCCGTGCGGGGCCCGGGTGGCGAATAGGCCCGCAGCAGAGACTAGCTTGTCGTAAGAGGCGACTAAGGGTCTTGGGATTCTGACGTCGGGACAGTGCTCAGTCCACAGAGCAACCAAATGTGTACTCTAGGTGGCTGAATAGGATAGCCCTCGTCCGCGGGGGTTGTCAGGTCTATACAGTTGAGTCCAGTTTTAACATCTCTACTGTCCAGCTCTCCTGACAGTTCTAGAATTGTTCTAACCCTTGACAGCCCCTGTCATAAACTGTTCTGGAGTAGAACTGTCAGGAACTGTTCTAACCCATGACACCTTTAGAGCTATTCTAGGCCCTGACAGCTTAGAACTGTTCTGGGTCCTGACAGATTAGAACTGTTCTAGCCTAGGACAGTTCTGCGCCCTGACAGTTCTGTCTTCTGACAGTTCTAAATGACGTCATGCTAAAATTTTGTTCAGGCATGATGTTCTTTGATTTTCTAATACTCTGATAATATGTGACTGTGATTTTACTTTAAACTTTTTAAAAACTGCTGAAGGGAACCTTTTCTCTTTATTAGATTTTCTATTCAAAAGAAGAAACTCCGGCCGTAAGACTTAAAAATTGTCTACTTTTGTAAGCCATGCAGCATTGCGAGCCTGGACATAAAAACATCCGGTTTTTAAAATAATAATGATTCTCCAAATCCGGAAAATGACGCATATTTCCGCGCTATACACGATCAGGGAAAAAGTTTTCCCTGACACGATATATAAATTTATTATAACCATAAAATGCTATTATATGTATATTCTTTACTGTTCTAAAATCGTCACAACTGGAACTGTCAGGGGTTAGAACTGACATAGCTTAGAACTGTCAGGGCACAGAACAGGTTAGAAATGTCAGGGCGTAGGACAGATTAGAACTGTCAGGGGTTAGAACAGTTCTAAATCTGTCACGGGGTAGAACTGTCCAGAACTGTTCTGCGACAGGACAGGGCCTGTCATAAACTGTTCCAGAGCTGTCAGCAGAACAGAATTAGAACAGATTCCTGAAAGTTCCTGACAGTTCTAAAGAGATGTTAGAACTGGACTCAACTGTAATACGGAAACCCTGACCGCTGGCCATAGTGGGCCAACGTGTGTAGAGAGTGCCACGCTTCATGCACGTAAAAGACCCCTTTGTGAACCGCCAAGTAATGCACCACATAGGCTAAATTTTTCGTCCCTACCCATCTCTCCCCTTTTCCTGTGGTTCTTCAAAATTTACCATTCCTTTGTGTCCCACCCCATTCCCATATTTCATTTACTATTACCATTTCATGTTCATTTTATCATCCTTTTCATGTTCATCGCCTGTAAATAACCTATATAGCGTTGCACGGGCGTAAAACACCAAGTCACTCACTCACTCACTCACCCGGTGTTAAAGCTCCGAAGGTCCAAAAACGCCTAACATTGTTTTTATTGTGTTAATGAGAGTTTTGCCAGGCAAGAAGTTGTTGCAAGGAAGTACTTAATGCACGACCATAAACCTTAGTGATGCACCATCTAGGAAAAAAGGGTTCCGTCTGCATGGAGTAGCTGCTTGGTCCTTAGAGATAGACACTCGGCTCGCTACAAAAGGCTAAATTGCCCGATCATACTATTTGCCATTGGCAGTGCTTATTCGTGTTAATTTAAACAACCTCATTGCAAGCCTATTTTGCTTCAGGGTAAAGCCGTGTTTAATAATCCCATCTTTTGGGTATTGTACGCCTCTAAAATGAAACGGATCCTCTTGAGTAAGGTGCCTTATATACCAGACTCAGTATTTCTTAAGTGGTCAAGGCTACAAGAATATACTTAAGATTTGATAATTTCGGCCCATCAAGTCACTTTGAATATACACCAGGTCCTGCAATACTATGGAAATGAAAATTGAATTAAATTTTCTTTAAAACTTATTCCCTCATTAAGACCCTCAATAGATACAAAATTATACAATTAGCATTTTTGTACTTAGTTAAGATTTCAAAGACGTTAATGTACTTTACGTGTGACTAAAGAGAGTTTTAACTTGTCAGTAGTTTGATAACTAACACTGATTAACCATGATTTACTATGTAAAAGATAACAATTATACCACGAAGGGACAATCGTACAGTTTACCAGGGTCTTTATATTTGTCCGTTGTATATGGGGTCCACACAGGGTACTCAATCTCTCGGGTCCCTAGGTCGCTTTATAAAACGCGCTTTAAGGTTGGATTAGCCGAGAGACAAGTCGTTTTTCATCATTTTTGAATTATTATAGGCGGTCTTTTAACCACATCGACTTTGCAACGAGTCACCCCTTAACATCTTAAAGGTAGCATGACTTTTTTCAACCTCTGGGGGTCCCTTTTATGGTAAAATTAACGATCTTTTGACCATCATTGGTTAATTCTAACCAATCAAAATACAGGGATGATTCGATTATAATGAGGGAATGAGTTTAATTATTCAGTAGGTAAATCTTTTGAATGAAAAATGATTTAATGCTTTTTCGAAGGCTAGTGACCGACATAATATTTTCGGTTTTTTCTATAGCTGGTTATGATATCGCGATCGGCTATTGACAAAATATCCTTTTAAAGCGGTGAACAGAGTGGTCAATGCCTTAACTGCACTCTCATAGGCTATATGTTTGGACAGAGGTCGAGCAATGAGCAGTGACGGATCAAGAATTTTGAAAAGGGGCGGGCAATGACTGGCTAAAAGGGACCCACTATGGTTATCAATACATTTTTTTTCACCAAAAACGGACCAAGGGCCCTTGCCCTGTTAAGTAATTGAATAGAAACAATAACAAAACGGCGGTGATCCATTAAAGGTAGACTAAGTCTTGATGTTATTTGTCATTCAGAGTTTGACATTTCAGCCAGAAACCACCGATTTGGTTTGCTCCAAGCTATATCTCAAACGTTTTTTTTTAATAAGTTTTTCCTCTGATATAAGATGTTTATTATCAAACAAATCTTAATTCTTCAGAGGACACGATTCGTGATAGATTTTAAATTGTGTACAGAGATGATTTTGGTGAATACTGTTAAAGCAGAGTGATGAAGATGACACATGTCAAAAGTCCGAAAGGGCAAAACATATAAACACAAACAACAACAACACAAAAACAAATAAAACAACTTAAAAGCTATCAACAATTTGAATTCAAGTCTATTTCGGGACTGAACTCAGGTTCTCCGAAAGAGTACACAGTTCCTTGCTGTTGCAACGAATTCGTCGTGTTGTACAGAATACAGAATATTTTATTTAGAAAAACGCTCAGTCGCAGAACCTGCGTAACAGGAGCACAATTAAACAAACTACAATACAATACAAATATAACTGCAATACAAACAATTAATTACATACCTACATGTACATACAAATATTTTTCTATCACAACTGATACATGAAAAAAAAACATTACAACACAAATATGAAAGCTACTTTAATAGTTTACAAACTTTTTGATTAAAAATATACACATTTTTAAATAAACTTACATTACAAAACTTGTTAATCCCAAAAAACTTTTCTTTGTTTGGATATTCAACATAATACTTAGGTATGTACTTTCGCCTTAGCTCAAGTACATTGATATTAGTGCATAAACAAACAAAGTGGTATTCATCTCCAAGACCGTTCATACACAGATTACAAATTCTATCCTCCCTAGGAATGTTTCTCCATCTACCCACTTCTATGGGAAATTTAATGTTACATGTTCGGAATCTACTTGTTAATGGTCTAATCTGGTAAAGGTGAACAAGACAAAATCCTATGACAAACCAACAAGTGAACTCATCTAGAAATCACAGATAATAAAATGAACATGGAATGATAAGATATATTTTGATAAATAGAAACCAAGAGAATAGTAAATTTTGATGAAGTACACAATTTGTTGGTGCTTGGTTCATTATACAGAATGGTGGATTGCAAACCCCAGTGGACCAACGTGCGAAAGTGAAACACTTCATACACGAAAAGACCTTTATTTAAGAGCCATGGGTGCTAAATCCTCCTTCCTATACGGTTGACTTCAAACTTTCTGATCCAATATTTTCTTTTATCATCCTTTTCATTACTATCATTTTTTATTTCAACAAGAGTTCAAGGACAAAATTGTCAGATCAACCGTTTAAGAGTTATTTCCCTTTAACTGTTTTCCTATCAAATAAAACAGATTTAAGAAAAATCTTCTTCTCTGAAACTACTCAAGGGATTGCTTTGAAACTTTGTAAACTTGATCTTTAGGGTGTCCTCTATAAAGTTTGGAAATTTTGTGCAGGCCAACCAACCAACATGGCTGCTGTTGCTACAAATAGAACAGATTGGTAACACCACAGTTTTTAAAGGTTCCTTTATCTATGGTAATCGACAGTGAAGAACCCTTATCTGAAATGATCAGACAACAGTGAAAACACTTACATAAGTCGGATATAGCCAAGTTGAACTCTTTCTGTACACAGTTTTACATAAACAACCCTGATCTGTCGAAAATACAGTGCTGAATACACACACTGGGAGGCCTAATAAGGAGTCGGGATGGGGAGAGGGAACTGCAAATTTTAAAGACCACTGGAAAAGGAAAGAGGTGGGTATGGGCGGAAAATGTAGCCTATGTGGTGCACTACTTGGTGGTTCATACAGTGATCTTTTACGATCATGAAGCGTGTCATACTCCACACACGTTGGCCCACAATGGTTTTGCAGTCAGGTTTCTGCATATGCATTATAGCCTGACGTCCCCGACATTCATAATGGCAGGGCTGTCTCATTCAACCAACCGGAGCTTACATCTAAGTCGCTCGCTTTGTGGGCTACGCGGCCTGAACCGATGTCAGGGCTCTTTAGAGGATTTTTACCGACAAGCTTAGCGCTGCTGTGAGCCTAATCCCCTCCAGGGCCCCGCATGATACCAAAAATATATAACGGAGTGTTTGGTAAAAAAAAAACAGAACAAAACACCATCACAACAAAATTGCAATCAGCAAAGAGTACGTAAGTCGAAACGAGATCGAGTAAAATCAGGTGCTCCGATAGAGTAAACCGTTATTGCTAACTATAGCACACCCATTTGGTATGTTTAAAATCCGCTTACGACGATGATGGTAAACCACGATGTCAAACCAACTTCTGCGCTCATAGGGGAGATGGAAATCCCGTATTTGGGTACCAGCAAATGATGTTTTCCGTAAAATATCTTGAGTGACGATAACAACAACCAGAAATCAACGTAACCCTGTGTAATCGATTTGCCCGCTCCATCTAGGAAGTCACAATACACCCAACAAGCTAAGGAATAACGAATCGACTGTGATACGTAATTTTTAAATGAATTTTGCTGCTCAAAAAGGGAAAGTTGACTTGTCAATTTAAAAGTTGAAGTCACCAAGTTTGTCATAGACCTTTGTACAAAAGCTTTCTAGTGTGTTAATCTCGAGATGTAAATTCAAATACGCAGTGGACCTCTTAGACTAGTTAACGACTACGAGATATTTGTATTAGAGTCTCTCGTTGTAAATAAAAACTGTGTTTGAAATCCAAATATGTGTCAAATGTATAACAGGATTGTGGAGAAATCGAACAGAGTTGGTCGAAGAAGGACAACTGTTTTTTTTTTTTTTTTCAAAGTCAGACATTAACATTTATTCCTTCAGTTTCGCGAAAAATTATCCGAAAAGCTGTAAATTAAGTATTTAAACGAAGAAGTCCAACATAATTGACCCATGACCAACAAGGTTAATTAAATAAAATAATATTCATAATATTTAGCTGTTAAAAAACCCATGACAGAATAAATACCATTGGATTAAACTTTGTTATTCACTTGATCAAAAGAAATTCAGGGGCTCATGGGAAAAAAACCAACCTATTTTGATAGTTAATAAAAAGGGAATGCCAAAAAAAATGATAGAAATACCAAAAGAAGACCAGCGAGTATCCCTAATACTAAAATCAACAAAAAAAGGAGAAGCACATCTACATTTTGTCACTAAGATTGTGTGAAGTTTCATGAAAGTTAACATCATGGGTTTATTTATAAACCCCATGATGTAAACTTTCATGAAACTTCATTCTTTATGATAAGTTGCGGATAATGTGGGTACCCCCTTATAGTCACACAGCTTAGTCCATATTTTGCTACGGGAAACCCAAGAAAATCATTTTGATCAAATTTTAAAGTAGGAGTGACACATCTACATTATGTCACAAAGATTGTGTGAAAGTTTCATTAAAATCCATCAAGGGGTTTTGAGGAGGAGTTGCGGATAAGAGATGAGTATCCTGAGGTGTAATGGAAGGACGAGGACGGACACACGGAAAGACACCCCTATCACTATATGAGACGAAGTATGTACCCACGTTGGCGGGGATTGTCGGATCTGTTATACGGAAATCCCGAGAGCTTTACATAGTGAACACGAGAGTACCACACTTCATGCACGTCAAAGATCCCTTTAAGGACCGCCAAGTAGTTTCCAGGTAGATAGCCACATAGGTTAAATTTTTCACCTCTCCCACCTCACCCTTTTCCAGTGGTCTTCCAAATTTACTGTTTGTTTCTCATCCATCCAATTTATCTTAGCATCGTCATTTCATGTTCAGTATATAAACTCTCCATAGACAAATATTGGATTTCAATCTCTCGGGTGAGTGCAGTTTTTGGTTTGTCATAGGTTTTCGTTTTGTCATCCTTTACCTGATTTGAAACACTGAATTTGATAGGGAAAAACGCAAAAAGCAAAGTTTATCAGTTCTAATGAGACCAAGTATGTACCCACGTTTGCGGGAATTGTTGGGTCCGTCATACGGAAAGTGCGACGGGTATGCTATAGCAAACAGGAACTGCTTACCCTTCCAGGGCACCTGAGTTCATAATGACAGGGCTGTCTCATTCAACCAACCGGAGCATACATCCAAGTCGCTCGCTTTGTGAGCTACGCGGCCTGAACCGATGTCATGGTTTCTCGGCGCTCATTAGAGGACTTTTACCGACAAGCTTAGCGATGCTGTGAGCCTTTTCCCCTCGAAGGCCCCGCATGATACCAAAAATATATAACGGAATGTTTGTTAAAAAAAAAACAGAAAAAAAACACCACCACAACAAAATTGCGATCAGCAAAGAGTACGTAAGTCGTAACGAGAGTAAAATCAGGTGCTCCGGAAGAGTAAACGGTTATTGCTTGCTATACATGTAGCACACCCGTCACATCTGTTTGGTATGGTTAAAATCGGCTTACGACGATAATAGTAAACCACGATGTCAAACCAACTTCAGCGCTCATAGGGGAGATAGAAATCCCTGTATTTGGGTAGAAGCAAATCATGTTTTCCGTAAAATATCTTGAGTGACGATAACAACAACTAGGAATCAACGTAACCCTGTGTAATAGATTTGTCCGTGAAACGTGACGCTCCATCTAGGAAGTCACAATACACCCCACAAGCTCTGAAATAACGAATCAACCGTGAAACGTAATTTTTAAATGAATTTTGCTGCCCAAAAAGGGAAAGTTGACTTGTCAATTTAAAAGTTGAAGTCACCAAGTGTGTCATAGATCTTTGTACAAAGCCTTTCTAGTGTGTTAATCTCGAGATGTAAATCCAAATACGCAGCGGACCTCCTAGACTAGTAAACGACTACGGGATATTTGTATTAGAGTCTCCCGTTCTAAATAAAAACTGTGTTTGAAATCCAAATATGTGTCAAATGTATAACAGGATTTGAGGATGTGAATTGTGGAGAAATCGAACAGAGTTGGTCGAAGAAGGACAACTGTTTTTTTTTCAAAGTCAGATATGAACATTTATTCCTTCAGTTTCGCGAAAAATTATCCGAAAAGCTGTAAATTAAGTATTTAAACGAAGAAGTCCGACATAATTGACCCATGACCAACCAGGTTAATTAAATAGAATAATATTCATAATATTTAGCTGTTAAAAAAACCCATGACAGAATAATTACCATTGGATTAAACTTTGTTATTCACTTCTTTATGATATATTTAATACATTGTAATACATTGATCAAAAGAAATTCAGGGGCTCATGGGAAAAAAAAACAACCTATTTTTATGGTAAAAAAAAGGAATGCCAAAAAAATTGATAGAAATACCAAAAGAAGACCAGTGAGTATCCTTAATACTAAAATCAACAACAAAAAAGGAGGAGCACATCTACATTTTGTCACAAAGATTGTGTGAAGTTTCATGAAAGTTAACATCATGGGTTTATTTATAAACCCCATGATGTAAACTTTCATGAAACTTCATTCTTTATGAGAAGTTGCGGATAATGTGGGTACCCCCTTATAGTCACACAGCTTAGTCCATGTTTTGCTACGGGAAACCCAAGAAATTCTAAAGAAGGAGTGATACATCCATCTACATTATGTCACAAAGATTGTGTGGAAGTTTCATAAAAATCCATCAAAGGGTTTTGAGGAGGAGTTGCGGATAAGAGATGAGTATCCTGAGGTGAAATGGAAGGACGGACACACGGAAAGACACCCCTATCACTATATGAGACGAAGTATGTACCCACGTTGGCGGGGATTGTCGGATCTGTTATACGGAAATCCCGAGAGTTTAACATAGTGAACACGAGAGTACCACACTTCATGCACGTCAAAGATCCCTTTAAGGACCGCCAAGTCGTTTCCAGGTAGATAGCTACATAGGTTAAATTTTTCAGCTCTCCCACCTCACCCTTTTCCAGTGGTCTTCCAAATTTATTGTTTGTTTCCCATCCATCCAATATATCTTAGCATCGTCATTTCATGTTCAGTATATAAACTCTCCATAGACAAATATTGGATTTCAATCTCTCGGGTGAGTGCAGTTTTTGGTTTGTCATAGGTTTTCGTTTTGTGTTCCTTTACCTGATTTGAAACACTGAATTTGATAGGGAAAAACACAAAAAGCAAAGTTTATCAGTTCTAATGAGACCAAGTATGTACCCACGTTTGCGGGGATTGTTGGGTCCGTCATACGGAAAGTGCGACGGGTATGCTATAGCAAGCAGGAACTGCTTACCCTTCCAGGGCACCTGAGTTCACTCTCGTTACGACATGAGTTCGCGTTTTTGACTGTTATTCAGTTGTTTATATTTCTACATGTATGTTTTAGGCTGTTGTGTTTTTTCGTCCAGTTATCATTGTTGTCTCTGCCCTTTCGGACTTTTGACCTTCTGATGCCCCTTTGGTTCATACACCTATGCTTCTTATATATATATAATTATATATCTTGGCAGCAGAGAGTAAGAAAAAAATATTTTGAAGAATGATTACCGCTAAACAAAATAAGCTCATAATAATAAAAAAAATATTCTATTGCGACGCCTTCAAAATATAAATATTTTTCTGCATTCTGCGAGAAAGCCTGAATTGAAACTCATCTCGATTGTTCAAATATATAATAAGAATAATTCCCCTTTGCCCGTCAAGATAAAAATAAATAATACAACAAAGCTCTATGACAAACGTCATGGACGTCATGACTTCAACTTTCCCTTCTTGTGTTGCTAGGGCGTAAAGAACCTACTCAGATTTTTTTTTCTTCATGTGCAAAACCGAAAAAATTAAACCCCCCCTTTTCAATTTTAATGGTCGGTCCCTAATTTTCTGGTCAATTGAAACTCGTCTAGATAGTTCAGATATATATAATAAGAATAGTTCCCCTTTGCCCGTCAAGATAAAAATAAATAAAACAAAGCTAGCTCTTTGACAAACGTCATGAACGTGATGACTTCAACTATCCTTTCTTGTGTTGCTAGGGCGTTTAGAACCTACTCTTTTTATCTTCATGTGCAAAACCCGTATATAACATGTATAGTACTAGTGTTGCTAGGGCGTAAAGAACCTACTAAGATTTTTTTCGCGCACACTGCAGAAAAAATATGTTTTCCATCAAATATCATTTTCTAGGAAAAATTCAAGCCCCCCTTCAATTTAGATGGTCGGTCTCCCTAATCATTGTTTATGACGCTACTTAGTTGTAATTTTTGATCCAAGAAAGGCTGAATTGAAACTCGTCTAGATTGTTCAGATATATAATAAGAATAATTCCCCTTTGCCCGTCAAGATAATTAGGAAATCACATCTACGTTTTACAGACTTTCCCTATCTTGCACAATATATATGTTAGAGGCAATAGGTATAATTAGGCATTAAGCTTAAATCCTAGGCAATAAGATAATACCTAGTCATTAGTGTTAATGCCTAAATAGAATTTGGCATTAAGCTTAATGCCTAGGATTTAGGTCTAATGTCTGATTTTTTTCCATGAAAATTATTCTTATTGCTTAACCAGATAATCTGATACATCATGAAAAGAAAATTTGAAATTAAAGTTTCAATATTAATAAGTTTAAACGAAAAAAGTACTTCTTTGGATGGCCAGCCCAATTTCAAACAAAATCAATTTTTTTTTAGTTGTTTATTTTATTTTGGTGTTGATAAGATGATAAAATACATGGCCACTTTTACTAAAAATAGAACATAATTATTAAGGTAAATTTCAGTTTGGAGTTTAAAATCTTAAGGAAACTGTGAGAATTGCCATAACTTTGGTCAAAATATTAAAAAGCCGTTATAAAATTTAGCGAAACAAAAACAGAGTTTTTGGTACGTAATATGATGGACCAATCCATATATATTTATGTCAGCAACAAAACAACCATAAATAATGACCTGCTGAAGGTACATAATGTTGATGCTTTCGTCATATTGGTGGTCAGTGATGTAAAAAAAATTCAAATGATTCCAAACAAATCAGAATATCAAAGAATTTAAAATAAAGGACACAATTTATTTTAGGAAGTCTGTTTCATATCTAAATCTACATCTCGAAATAGACTCTCAAGCAATACTTTCAACAAAGATCTATGACAAACGCCATAAACGTGATGACTTCAACTTTCTTGTGTAGCAACATTCCGTCCACCCCAGCTCAAGGAGGCCTAACCGTTTATAGAGAAATATGGTCCGTTAAAAGGTGTTTCACGGTTTTTGTGGTCCGTTAAAGTCGCCGTGACAGTCCGTTAAGTAGTTTTATGCGAAAAAAATCATTTATTTTTACGAAATTAACTCTGAGGCTAAAATATAGTAAATTAATGAAATGTGTGATAGGTGTGTCCAAATGGTTTTTATTCACGAAAAACTTCCCGCAAAACCCATTTTGATTTGATTTGACACTTCTTCGCAAAACGATAAGGCGGAGACCTACCCTCTGAAAAAAATGTATCCTTAAAATGACGAAAAATGCATTAAAATACGTTATTTTCGTCATTGAAACATTTTTTTTGTAGTAAATCTTGTGCTACTTGCACAATTAAAAAACATAAGAGAAGGATTTTCTGGACCAATATATTAATATTGGGACAAAAATGCCAAAATTGGTATTACTTTGAGAAACATGGTCCGTTAAGAGGCACGTGACACTTTTTAGGTCCGTTAATGATGCACATCTCACATTTTGAAAATGCAGGTCTGATGGAAATAAACCTTAATGTAGCGAATCCCAATTATTAAAATTGGCAAAATCGATTATATCTTTGTCAGAAGATTGTAATGATTGGTTTCCCAGAATTGTTGTATTTTTTTTAATATAATATAAATGCCTAAAATATTTGCACGAGTTTGAGGCAAGGGAAATAAATCTGAACACAATTATTAATTTTATTTAAATGTATTTTATTTGGAAAAACTTACATATATGATACAAATGGAATAATATAGTGTTACATTAATGTTGTTAGGTACTGCAAAGTTAATTTTAGCACCCAAAGGGTCATACGAACCATATTCGATAGAGAATTGGCCTGTGTTTGTGTAACCGGACATTAATCGGATAAATTTGCCGTGAAATAGAATTTTGCCGAGTGATCAAAACTGTTTTGTTGCCTTGAACGGATATCGCATGGGAGTTGTAGTTGATTATGCCCAAAATCGTAAATTGTCGCAGAAAAGAAGGAAAGTCAAAGGTTTTGTTTGCCACGAGTCGAAAAAATATTAAGAGGTATGTGAAAGAGCCATTGATCTGCAATTGGAGTATCACTTCAGGAAGCAGTGAGTGTATTTCTTGGACGTCAGTTTGTATGTGTGGAGTTTTGAAAATTTCGTCGGTTTCAGTACGGTGTAAAGTGTGTCTGTGGTACAAATCATATTTAGATATTTTTCTCCATTTATATTTTTTATTTCCATAATTTTTGTTCTTTTTTCTTTTCATTGCCTAAAATAAATAACCAAAACAGACTGTATTTAACCGTTTTCACTATATTTATTAATAATTAGTAGCTTATTGCTTCTTTCATATATTATATACACATGTATTGTATGTTTTCAATACCGTTGTTTCGTAGAATGATCTAGAATGGTGTTACAAGTAAAGCCTTTTGACAATGGTTCATTTTAAAACGTATGTATTTTAGTTTCGATAAATCCACATGAATTTTGTCTTTTCTTCTGTATTCTAGCGTTCAGTCCTTATAGTAAAATTATGATATGTCATATCAAACAAAACTATTTTAATCTTCTATCTATTTATGTTATTTAACGGAAATAATATTTTGTCACAGGCACTTAACGGACCAACTTAACGGACAAAATCATATGTCATCAGCCCTTAACGGACCATATGTTATAACTTTTCTCCTAATACAAAATTATTATATAACATTGAGCATTGAAAATTAAACAGAATGTTGATAGATTATTGTACTTTCTATGGATATCAACCAAAACATATGTTTTGTTATTTAAAAAGAGAAATTGATAATAATGAGGTAAACATGTTTACATTTGCGACCTTTAAAATACTAAGGAGCCATACGCCTTTTCATTTTATGAAGTTTTATAGAACTATTTTTACAGAAATGCGAATCGTATCGAACAGTCATTCATTTTCATTTTGACAGATGTAATTTTTATAAATCTAAAATGCGTATTAATTATGATATAAAAAACTTATTACTGACCTTCAGTGTTTTTTCTCGATTATACCTGTTTAACGGACTGTCACGGCAACTTTAACGGACCACAAAAACCGTGAAACACCTTTTAACGGACCATATTTCTCGATAAACGGTTAGGCCTCCTTGAGCTTATGGAGTTTACGTATCACAATTATTTCGTTATTTCAAAGCTTGCGGGACTTACATCAATTTCCTTGGCAAAGCGTCACGTCTATCACAAAAATTGCTTTCACAAGATTATTTTGCTCCTTGCAGTCTTCACTCAAGATTTTTTTACGGAAGGCATCATGCAGTCATAGACAAATATGCGATTTCAATCTCTCAGATGAGTAAATATGTTGGTTTGTGATATCTTTTCATTTTGTTTTCCCTTATCAGATTTAAAACACTGAATTGAAGAAAGACAGCGCGACGGTGTGCTTTAGAAAGCAGGAACTGCTTACTTTTCCGAAGCACCGAATTTTTCTCTCGTTACGACATGAGTTCGCGTTGTTGATTGCTATTCGTTTTTTTTTTGCATTTCTGTGTTTTATGCTGTCTTTTTTTCGTCCAGTTCTCGTTGTTGTCTTTGCCCTCTCTGACTTTTGACCTTCAGATGCCCCTTTGGTTCATGCACTTATGCTTCTTATCGGTATATATAATGCATATATAATCCTCAGAATGTCAAAGCTCCTGAGTCCATATCTGTCGGTTGGACACAATGTCAGGGCTCCTGTACCCATATCTGTCCGTGTGATCCAATGTCAGGGCTTCTGTGTCCATATATGTCTTCAGGACCAAAGGTCAAGGCTTTAGTGTCCATATCTGTCCTTGGGACCCAATGTCAAGGTTTCTGTCTCCATATCTGTCCTTGAGACCCAATGTCAAGACTTCTATGTCCATATCTGTCCTTGGGACCCATGCATTGTCAAGGCTTCTGTGTCCATATATGTCCGTTGACCCACGTACAGTTATGGAAACAGGAGCCCTGACATTGTTAGGATGATTATGCACACGATTATTTTGCTTACTTAATTTAGTGAATGTAGAAACTTAAGGTACAATTTTGCTCTGCCTCAATTCCAGAAACATCAAATAACCTTTTATTTGCAAAATTTCACCCATGTGGGTCAAGCAAATACAAACAAACATAATTATGACAAATTTACAATACATAATTTATGAATTTAACAATACAAATGTGAGAACATAATAATCGAAAGAGAACTTTGACCGATATGGACCCTATCTTCGCAATTCCAAGGACTGCTTTATAAAGTCGTATATAGGTGGTAAAGGTTCATTTTCAGGAGAAAGAATAATAAACAATTGTTGAGCAGGTTCAATTTCTAAGAATAATGGTTTAAAATCGGATATATTTTTGAAAAGTGTAGATCTTAAATTTGAATAATTTATGCAGTCTATGAAAAAATGAAGTTCATCTTCGATTTTTTGCTCTTGACAAAATTTACAAAAACGTTGATTTCTTGGTATATTTTTATATCTTCCAGTTTCAATTTCAAGAGTATGATCACTAACTCTAAATTTAGTTATCTGTTGTCTTATTTTAAAAATTTGATTAAGCAGGTAATCTTCCGTCTTAAATTCTGTCTTCAATTAACTGTATAGGAATAATTAAGAGTTTTCAGAAATTGATGATAATTTACAAAGGCGCTTTAGTGTTATGGTGAAATATCCAAACTTCATGCGGGTTTACCAAAAACAGATAAATTTACGAATTTGAACCGGATATGATATTCATAGTAAATGTATGAATAATTCAATTAGTACGCTACTGTCGTCGTCATAAACTCCAATGTGATTACGTTTTATCACCGCCGTCGTAAACCAATGAGGTACGAGGCGTAATCAAACGTGGCTTCCCGACACTTTTAATTTGTTTCTAGTTGTTTTTAACACCTATTGTATTTCACACTTATTGTTGGGAAAACATTTATCTTACACCAGTTACTCTTCGGTGCTCTTAGACTACATGCCGAGCTTTATGAAGGAAAAATCCAGTCTGACGAAAATGAACCATGTAGTTTTTATTGGCCAACGCAAGATTCAAATTATTTAGATAGACGATAAAGAGATGTGGAATAGTGTACGCGACACAACCAACATTAAAGAAACGGCAATTAAAAAAATTACAATGGAAAACAGCCAGCAGTCTTCAACATGACCAAAGTTCACTGCTCGCTTTCATGCATTGGCCCAAGACTAAAAAAACAGTACATATATAAGATTCAAACAGATCCCTAGATTATCAACGAACGACCCATTTCTGGACAAAGAACAGAAAACAGAAAGTTGACAAGGACAAACAAAAGCTTTGACAAGGATTCATGTTATCAGCTATTGCTTATTCTAAATGTAAAAGGCAAATATGCTATTCATCAAATGCCAATGCTATAATAGATGAAATGTCAATGCTATTTATGCAATGCCAATGCTATATATGAAATTCCAATGCTATCTACACTGAAATGCAAATTCTTTTTGTAAAATGCTAATGACTATGCTACTTGTCCTTATTTGAAAATCATAAAATGTAATCTATTTACCCCCACACACAAATTAGTAAAGAAATTAAATCTTGAGCTTTCCGTTTTATAGACTTTACCAAATGTCAATAAGTGGCGGTTCATACCACAAAAATGATATTTGTTTTTTTTTCTATCATGATACTTCTCGCTTGTAATAAGAGGTACAATGATACTTAGTACAAGTATATCTATACTTTACAGAAGTATCATGATACTTGTATGGTACATCTCGATACAACGGAGAATCAGATAATTGCTTTAATTTCAAAGACTTTACTCGCAGCTTTCATAATAATCATTTGTAGAAAGACCGGCAAAACAAAAAAGAAAACAACAAAAGAACAAAAGAACAAGCCCCATCGAGAAAAAACCAAAAATTCAACAGAAAAAATCCAACCAAACAAACATACATGTATAGCAGTTGAATCAGGTCGTTTGTTGGAGCAAAATAAATACGTTTCACCATTCAAACGCTATAATTGGGAGGTCAGCTCAATAACCGGTTTGGGGCAATTGACTACTTGAAAAGGCAAAATTAACAAACTACTATACTTAAGAAAAAATGTATGAGCACAGAAAATACTTTTTAGTAGACAATAGCAAGTATTAAAGCACATGTACCAGTCTTTAGGCCATTTAGTATATAATACATTCACAATAGATACAAATAGACCAATTTAAGAGTTTGACATCATTAATGTTGCAACTTATTGGTTTATTTTATTTTATTAAAAATCCGACACGTCTACGTTGTTTCAAAATTATTCAACTATTCCGTGCTCCTTTCAAATAGTCAGTTCTCTTTTCTGTTTCCTCAGACGTTTTCCATTGCTTTCAATCAAACATGTCTATCTTATCATAATAAGCAGAAAATAATAAGCCACGCACGCTGAAATACCAAGGATTGGTCATTTTTATTTCAAAGACATGTATAATGCTATATGAATCCCTACCTTGAATTTATATTTGTTACTAGGCAACGCCGGTGTTATAAACTCTTTTTCCTTAATATAAATAATAATGAAAATGTATTATTACTAAGGATTTTGATTCCAGCGCTAATCTCGACAGAAATCGATTTGGCTCTTAAAGGTATGATCAAATATATCTTCTAAGTTACTTTTACATTTCCTATATGTCATTGTATTTTATTACATTGTTATACTAATTAATAATTATTCAATTTTAATTACTGAATATTATGAAAAAAAACCCAAGAAAGTGAAATTCAAATGTTTCAGTCTTATTTGGCACTAATGGGCTTCCATAAAATTCAAACAACTATTAATTAATTAGACGTTTGAATATCTGCTTCATGAATTATAAGGATTCAGTTTCCGTCTCAATATTAAGAAGGAATAAATGCATCGTGTGAAGGAAATTCAACCATTCCAGGACATTTGTATATTTTTCGTATAGCAAATTGACTCTAACAAAATAAAGATGCAGGGAATTAAGTCCTGGTGATGTTTTATTATAGAGTTTTTTTTTATCTTCGTTTAATGTTTAGAAAATATATTGGTTTTTGCTTACAATTATAAAAGCTCGCAGCTTTCATCTCATATTTGCACATGAGTGAGTGATGATAAAAATGATAAAATGAACATGAAATGATGATGACACATGAAATCATTATGGGGATGGGGTTTAAAACAAAGGAACAATAAATTTTAAAGACCACAGGAAAAGGGGGTGGAAAATTTAGCCTGTTTGATGCACTACTTGGCGGTCCACAAAGAGGTCTTTTACGTGCATGAAGCGTGGCCCTCTTCAGACACGTTGGTCCACTATGGTTTGCAGTCAGGTTTTTCGCATTATAGCCTGACAACCCCGGCATTCATTAAAATAAGACTGCCCCATACAACCACCTTGGGCACACATCCCAGTCGCTTTATGAGCTAAGTGGTCTGACCCGACGTCAGGTTTCTGAGCGCTCTTTAGTGGACTTTTACCGACAAGTTAAGCACTGCTGCGGCCCTGTTCGCCACCCAGAAATTGCACGGGTCACACGAAGAAGTCTGAGGACTTACATGTAAAAATGTTTGTGACGACTGAATATATGACGGGTATTTGTTAACAGGCAAGAAAAAACTTTTAAAACTGTTTGCAACTTCATGTCTATCGACTAGGAAACGTCGATATGGGTGCATTGAACTCCTTCCTTAGACCACTGAAAAGTGCACCACATTCATGGCCTAAACTTTCCACCACTACTCACAACTTCCCTAGGCTATTACGTTTGTCTTTACTGTTCCTCTGCTTAACACCTCATCCCGATATTTCGCATCATCATTTCATGTTCATTTTATCACCCTCTTACACATATATAGTGTTGCGAGTTAGGGCGTTTAAACACCAACTCGTTCACAACGATTGAGCAAATCTCTCGGCGAAACAAACCGATCCCGAGGTGTAGTATGGTCATATTATAATGCGGAAGGTAAAATGGCTTCAGGGAGGTTATTTTAAACTGTTATGTGTATGTGACCAAGATGTGTACCCTAGGTCGCTAAATATGATAGCCCTCGCTCGCATTGGTTGTCAGGTCTATAGTGCATACAGCCTGATCAATGACCATCGTCGGCTAACGTGTGAAGAGAGTGCCAGGCTTCATATGTTCATTACATATTATAAGCTATATAATTGTGTATTTTTTCACCCCTTTTCCTGTTGTAAAATTTTCTATTTCATTGTTTCCCGCATTCGACCCTCATTTTTCTCTTCACAATCGTATGCTTATTTTATCATTGACTTTATGTTCATCGTCCTTAAATAACCGATGTTGTTTCGGTTCCCGGTTTCATGTACTCACCAAAACACTCCAACCTTTAGTTATACATGTATCATGCTATCGAAATGAGCATGAACAAGAGATAACAACTTGGAACAAAAATGCAGAGCTCAATGCATGAAGCACGTTCATTCCTAGGGAGCAACTATTTCATTATTATTTGAGAGGGGCTATGAAGAATTTTTCATTCTGCCTTTTATTCCAAAAATATAAAAATGGATCCCCGATTTTTTGAAATCTTAAAATGTACTTTGAACTTTTCAGCCAAAACAGCATTCTTTCTTTTGTCTAATTCACAGTACTGTCCTGCATTTTTATTTTCTGATTTTTTTTTTGTGCATCCTGACTTTGTATATAAAAGTCCCTGCTTTTGAAAATCACATTTTCAGTGTATAAGATAAATTCAAGACTCGTTTGAACTGCTGTTAAGGGCAAAAATTACGGAAGACTTTAAGATAAACCTTTAACTCCCCTATTCCAGTGATTGATTTTTTTTCCTCTTTACAGCTGTCTTTGATTGATTGAATGTTTAATTATGTATTTCTAACCCTGCTTTGATTCGAATGGCTTAAATGTTGGTTATCAAAATTTACTTATAATTATGATTTACACAATTATAGTAGATTTTCATTTGAATTAAAAAAATAGTCGCGTACGCTCATTCCACATCACATTATTTTCTATTTATATAGAAGATGCATGTATTAATGACGAACTATAATATGATCTTGAATATAAAATAATTTTAAGTACATGTTAATTTTACATACAATATGTATACCAATCTAAAATAGATATTAACGAATCATATGATATTTTGACATTTTTGACGCTAGCTTGGCTCACGATGAAATACAATTTTTGAAATGATCAAACGGAGAATCGCCATGCTTTCGTTTTTAGCTCACCTGGCCTAAGGCCATGTGAGCTTTTGCCATCACTATGCGTCCGTCGTCGTCCGTTAACAATTTCAAAAATCTTCTCCTCTGAAACCACTAAACCAATTTAACTTGAACTTTGCAGGAATGGTGTATGACATGTTCGATCCTCATTTTGAAATGAATCGATAAAAAACATGGCTGCTGTTACTAAAAATAGAACATAGGGTAAAACCACCTGAAATGGCTTATAACTCAGCAACCATAACAGATAGAAAAAATCCGAAGGATCTTAGACTCTTCAGAATCAATAGCTCTACCAAAGTCTCCATTGGGTCGAAGTTGTCAGAGGAACCCTAATAGGGGTTATGGACCTTTAAAAGTCAAAAATAGCCTTTTTTCATGTTTTTGCTTTATAGAATTAAAACTATTGCAGATAGAGAAAAGCTGTTGTTTGCTTAAATGTTCAGCTCATTAATCTCTACAAAAGTCTACATAGCGTCGAAGATGTCAGATGACCTCTTATAGGGGTTACAGCCCCCTATAGGCGAAAAATAGTGTTTTTGGCCTATAAAATTAAAACTAGTTCAGATAGAGAAAAGCTGTTGCTTGCTTAAATGCTCAGCTCATTAACCTCTACAAAAGTCTTCATAGGATCGAAGTTTTCAAATGACCCCTTATAGGGGTTACAGCCCCTTAAAGGCGAAAAATAGTGTTTTTATCCTATAAAATGAAAACTATTGCAGATAGAGAAAGCTGTTGCTTGCTTAAATGCTCAGCTCATTTACCTCTACAAAAGTCTTCATAGGGTCGAAGTTGTCAGATGACCCCTTATAGGGGTTACAGCCCGTTAAGGCAAACAAACTGTGTTTTTGGCCAATGGAATTAAAACTATTACAGATAGAGAAAAGCTGTTGCTTGCTTAACTGTTCAGCTCATTAACCTCTACAAAAGTCTTCTTAGGGTTAAAGTTGTCAGATGACCCCTTATAGGGGTTACAGCCCCTTAAAGGTGAAAAATAGTGTTTTTGACCAATAAAATGAAAACTATTGCAGATAGAGAAAAGCTGTTGCCTGCTTAAATGTTCAGCTTATTTAGCTAAACAAAAGTCTCCATAGGGTTGAAGTTGTCAGATGACCCCTTATAGGGATTACAGCACCTCAATAAACATGTTTTCATGTTTTTTGCTTATATAATGAAAACTATAGCAGATAAACAAAAGTGGGTGCTTGCTTAAATTAAGCTCTTAACTAAAGTCTCTATACATAGAGTCAAAGTGTTCAGACGGCCCTTAAAAAAATAACATTTTGCACATTTTTTGCCTACAGAATGAAAACTATTGCTAAATGAGAAAAGCTGTTGCTTGCTTAAATGTTCATCTTATTCAGCTCTATAAAGTTCTTCATAACCAGGTGAGCGATTCAGGCTCCTGGGAGCCTCTTGTTTAGTTTATCTAATATTATAACAATTAAATATTTAGCTGAAACAAGTATTTTTTCTTTCATACCCTTGACATCATGATTGTTTTGTTATTTATTATTATCACGGTTTCCATGTTTATTAGTGGCATTGGTTAATTTCTTGATGATATGCACCCCTCCACGTGCTTGGAAATTCCTTCGTGTTTGAAATAACATTGCATCCGAATCCAGATCTAGTGTGCAGTATGTTCCAATCCCAGTTCTAGGACATTTCTCAGTTATATCTACTATATGTTTATTGTTTTTGTTTTTTTGTGTTTATTAACCCTTTTTAGTTTACATGCAATAAAGTTTATTATTATATAGTAAAAATGTGCTTTATAGTACAAAATTCCGAAACCTTAAGCTTATTACATATAACCTAACCTTCAAGGTAATAACTGTCATGACTGTATTTTGCTGCTAGACGAAATCAGATTCCATTTGTTCCTATAAAACAATAACTCGCATGAATTATCAACCTCTTGCGGTCCCTTTAACAACCAACATATCATATTCCTGTACTTCAAAGGACGTAAGGAATATAGACTCAGGGAGAATTACATTGCTACATGTAATTAGTTGCATAAATATGCTCTTTTTAATGTTTATATCTAATTTCTGACTTAGTAAGCGTATATTCCAATGATTCTAGATTGAGAGACTTTATACATGTCAGAGTCTAGATGAACTTGTGGCAAATTTTGTTTGTTTAATTTTAATTTTCTGTATTTGATTATTATATTAATGGAAAACCACCCAGTAGCGAGTTTCAATAACATGATATACGTTGCATGTGGTAGTGGTAGGATTTTAAAAATAAAACTCTTTCGATTTAATACCAATAACTCAAAATACAAAGAAAGAAGTAAGGTGTCAATGCAAACTGCTAAGTGATTAGAAGGAAGAAAAAGAAGTGTCAAAATGGTACGTAGTACTGACGCAAAAAAGAATCGAGAATATCGACTATGTGCATTAAGGAAAAACAACAGGTGTCTTGTTTATTATATCCTAATTTCAAACGAGGGTTTAGAGGGGCATAAAGGGCGTGTGCCACCTTAAACTAGCAAAATTGTTTTTTTTTTGGCATAAAATCCAAGCACATACAAATAACATTTTGCGCCTCGCTCCGCTTGACGAAACTTTTTTGCGCCTCTTATCTAAAATCCTGGACCCGCCCCTGGTTTTAGTTTATTTAATGACGTCCTTCGTATAAAGCTAGTTCTAGAATAAGTTAGTTAGTTAGTTATTGCTTTACTCCCAAGCAGCACGATTTCGGCTATATCTGGTAGATGAACATGAAAGTGGTGATACAATGAACATGAAATGATGATGAAGTGGAGGAAATGGGGACACAAGGCCAATCGCGTAGGAGAGTTTTGACTGCAACTGGAAAAAGAAGTGATGGGTGGGGAAGGGAAATTTTGCCTCCTGCATGGGGATCCTACTCTTACCGAGACCTGCAGCAGGGTTCTTTTAAGTGCGAGGAACGTGACATTTTTCCCAACTCGGTGCACCAATATGGTTTGCGGTCGGGTTTTCCGCATTATTGCCTGACGACCCCGCATCTCTCGATGTCAGGGCTGCCCCATTCAAACCACCTGGGGCACACATCCCAGTCGCTTTGTGGGCAAAGTAGCCTGACCCGATGTAAGGTTTCTGAGCGCTCTTTAGTGGAGTTTTACCGACAAGCTTAGCGCTGCTGCGGACCTATTCGCTAGCCGGAACCCGCACGGGTCGCTAGTTCTAGAAAGACAAACTCGAAAATATGATCTTTCAAATAATTTTTCCAGCCCCATTAGGGTGAATACACTTAAAAATGGTTTTGGTAAATATTAATGTTTTGATACAATAACTTAAATCACAAAAATAGAAAACCGATACAAAACAGAATCCAAACTTGTTTACTTTTTATTTCACTGGACAAAACATATCCCATTTAAAAGCCTTACCAAAACCAAATCTACATGAATCTTGGTAAGTTTAGCTCATTCATCGTGAACTCCTCCAGGTAGGCATACCAGGTGTGGTTTCAGGCATTTTATTTCCATACATATACTTAGACTCAGATGCTTCTAGAATGAGCGGTAATAACTGTATAGAGATATTTTGATTTTTTTTAAATGTTATTGTTTTCGGATAATTGCGTTCGATCGTTTAATTGTTGGAAATCACCTATTAGCGATATAATAATTCGTCATGCATTGCCTGGGCAGTTTTTTGTCTCGCCTGCGACGAAAGGCGAGACTTAGGTATGGTGATTCCGGCGACGGCGGCGGCGGCGACGGCGTCCACAATTGGTTAAAGTTTTTGCTTAAGTCTGTTTTGTGTCAACTAGTTATGTTACACCATTGATATTTGGTATGCAGTTGCATCAGCATCAGAACAGATCAGTTTTAAAAGGATTTCACCCGTATGCTCCTGCAGTCACGGTCTACTGACTTTGAAATTTTACACTGATTTGGCCGAGGTTAACCTTTTTTCTTAAGTCTGTTTAACATGAAGCAGTTATGTTACACCATTGACATTTGGTATGCTGTTGCATCAGCATCAGTACAGATCAGTTTTAAAAGGATTTCTTCTGTATGCTCCTGCAGTCACGGTCTACTGACTTTGAAATTTTACGCTGATTTGGCCGAGGTTAACCTTTTTTCTTAAGTCTGTTTAACATGAAGCAGTTATGTTACACCATTGATATTTGGTATGCAGTTGCATCAGCATCAGTACAGATCAGTTTTAAAAGGATTTCACCTGTATGCTCCTTCAGTCACGGTCTACTGACTTTGAAATTTTACACTGATTTGGCCGAGGTTAACCTTTTTTCTTAAGTCTGTTTAACATGAAGCAGTTATGGTTCACCATTGATATTGGGTATGCACTTGCATTAGCATTAGTACAGATCAATTTCAAAAGTATTTTATCTGTATGATCCTGCAGTCACAGTCTACTGACTTTGAGATTTTACACTTTCTAACTTTTTACTTATGTCATGAGCAGTTATGGTTCACCATTTATATTTGGTATGCAGCTGCTTAAGCTTTAGTTAAGATCAGTTTAAGGAGGATTTTTACTTCATTTTATACTGTGTCCAGTTGCGACAGGCGAGACATGTCTCTGTGTTAACGGTTTATTTTTAAAGGGGGAGGGTGTCGTTATTATATCAAAAATATTCTTAAAAGTTAAGTGTTGTACATCGGTACATGTAAGATGGTCTGTTAAGTTTGCACCAAGAGAGCTTACAGGTGGATGGCCCATAGATCTATTAAATGCAACCTACTTGTCATGTGTTAAAACGGATGTGGGACAAGTTCTTTTCGGATATATACGAAAGGTAGCAGCCTTTTAATTTTTAATAGCGGGGGCTATCTGGTGCAATTTGAAATAAAAAAAAAAGCAGGATGCGAAAATCTGGAAATAAAATGCAGGGCAGTGCTTTAAAAACAAGACAGGATGCAGTTTTTGGTTAAAAATATTTGGTATTGTCATAATAAAAAAAGATAGCGCACGCTAGCACAACTAAAAAGATCCAGGCTCCATTTTTTTTCAACAACTAAAATCATATGCCCCTACTATATCAAATGGTTGCTCCTTGATAAATGCACGTACAAAAGATATTGATCGTAAGTTAGATTGAAAATGCCATGTTTAACCTCTGATTACAGTTTAGTTTAAACATATTTGTTGATCTTGGATTGTGAAAGTAATCTTGGTGCTTTTTACGAAGCCCTCTCCAGTTTGTAAGGGTTGCCCCTATTGAGGATGCTATAATCGAACATTACAAAAGGCTATTAAATTGGTCTTTAATAGGCATAGAGTATTGCTTTCCCAATTCACGGAAAATCATTTTTCTCCCTTCCTAAGGACTATAACATCGTCCTTTGACACCATCCTCGTCAATTGTGTTAAGAGAAAGAGAGAGTATGAAATGATCACAACTGACAGGGATCAAACCACGAACCACTAAGACGCGTTAACCACTACGTATACACAACCGGCTCTCTTTTCTCAATGTCTGCCCCAGTGCGGGTTCCGGGTGGCGAATAGGCCCGCAGAAGCGCTATTGTCGGCCCCTACTCACCTCCCCCTTTACCCATGTTTTTTATGATAGTTTTTACTTACCTTTTCTTTCCCATCATTTCTGATCACCATTTCATAGAATAGAAGAAAATGTTATCGCCTTTTAACAACCTATATTGCGTTGCAAGAGCGTAAAACACCATTTCACTCACTCACTCACTCATGCAATCTCTGGTTGAATTTCTTAGTTACAATCGAAGCAGCGGGCCTGGATTTCTGTTTAAAATTGACTATTCCTGTCATGCCTGTTCGGTAATTTTGTAACTAAGTAATTCTAAATATATAGATATTCAAATCTTAATGTTTTTTAAAGTGCACATTGATTCCTGAAATGAAGAGGAAATATATCTTCATTTAGCTATTTCAAAAATAAATAGTCTAGACAACCACATCATTGTGACGAAAAAGATAATTTTATTACATAAAGAGTTTTTCAATTATTTTATTTATATATTTTTACCTTTTTATAAACAAAAAGCAACGAAATACCCTAGGAAACGTTACAATTTAAAAAAAGTGAAACAATGCTATTTGAAATCACTGGGTCAATATCCTCTGCTGGTGGACCCAAGGGTAATCACAAGCCTGGTAGTCAATTTTTTTTCTTTTTTTCTGACACGAATTGACAATTAAATTTCTAATATTTTTTTTTTATTGAAATTCCCGATTGTTAATAAATTCTTATATACTCGGTCCTGGATTTGGCTTTGTGTGCTTTTCATTCAAAACTTTTGGTTTTTGACCTTCCAATGTTTTATTTCAAATGCTGCTGATGAAAGGTTTCTTCTTGAAATTTCGATATACAGCCTAACCAAATTAACCGTTTTTACACCTGGTCAAAAATTGTCCCAGAAACTACTGAACTAAATTTAATGAAACTTGGTATGATTGATCAAAATAGTATTCGACACAAATATTGTATTTTAATTTTGGATCCGTCAAAAAGTATGACCGCTGTTTACTACGGCCTACTAAAGGCAGAACATATGGTAAAATCACATTAAATGGCTACCCTTAACATTCAGCAGCCATGAGCATTTAGATATTGTTTTGCAATGACCAAATCTTTGTCAAATGAAATCCGAGTGTATATGGCATTTGTGGAAGTATTACAATCAAAGCCCAGGTCTTTATTATAATCAAACCTTTTCAATAATGTGCTTGAAAAACAGAATAAGCGGGTTTCCCCTGTTTTTTGCACTTCAGAATAAAAACTATTGTAGCTAGAAAAAAAAATGTTCAGCTAGCTCTACAAAAGTCTCTGTTTGGTCAAATATGTCAGATGAACCCCTTTTGTAGGGGTTATTGGCCTTTAAATTTCAAAAATTGTTTTGTTTACGTTTTTGCCCTATAGCAGTTTGAGGAAAGCTGTTGCTTATTCTAATGCTCAGTTTTTCATACATGTATGACCTGCTTTAAGTGTTTTTTTTTTCCAATTATAAAAGATACCTTTAGTGACCAGTTAACAATTAAGGGTCTTTGGAGCCTTATCAATTCATAATAAACTTTTTTCTAACCTAAGAGATTTCCTTACGAGTTCTTACGAGTTTAGAACTCGTATTCTATCGAAAAGACTGGCAATCTACTCGCAAGTAATTCTTAGTTACTCTTGACAACTCGTGTGAATTTGTATGAACTCGTGCAAGTTTTACGAAATTTTTGACACTTTTACGAGTTAAAAACATGACAATGTAATAATTTTAAAATCGTAAAGGCATCGCTTACCACTCGTAAAGAACTCGCGGTGATCGTAAATGACTCGCGTCTACTCTTAACTAGCTTTGAAAGAAATCGCGCAGGTCTTCTTTTACGAGTTAGTTACGATTTCACTCTTTACATCGCATTTCACTCGTTAATATATCGTAAAGACACCGTAACGTGCTCGTAAGGTAGTACTCCACAATTAGGATTTTTTCACAGTATTGTTTTCGTATGTGGTCCCTGTGAACTTTTTTGTTAAATGAAAATATTGATTCGTTTTGGTCTTAAAACAAGACAAATAAAAAATCTGGACCCGTTATATAAAAATTACGATCCACGGTTATTGTTTTAAAGAATAATTTCGAAAAAATCAATACCAATGATCATAAAGCGTCGCTTCCGGCTGTGCATGGTGACCAGCGGATGGGCTTAAATTTAAATGTGCTATTTTAAGATTTTTAAGTTTGAACAATTTTAGCGGAAAAAAGAGCCGAAGTCGGATAGGTTTATTTGATCTTAAAAGAAAGGACTGTTTTCGGGCTTTCATTTCATACATGTTACATTTCAGCTGAACCGAAAGCTCGACTACTGGCAACGTTCAAAAGAAGGATAAAACCCCGATTTTTACGTATTTTTGTCCCCAAATTTTTGACAAATGTTAAGAGTTGCTAGGGGCAACGAGTACAACAAAGAAACCAAAAACGGCACTAAACACGACTAAACATGCCCGGAGTTTGGAACACCACCTTGTTTAAAGTGCAAATAGCAGTTTAAGCGATTACAAGAACCCGGGCAAAATAGTCAACATCGAGTACATGCAAAAATGAGCTAGATAAATAAATTGTGGAGAACTACCTAAACGCTTCAAATTTAAAACTTTTATCGTCGCCGGACGGGTGTACGTAAGGTTTCCGCACAACTTAAGAAATCGTGAAAGCTCAGAAAAAGCTCACAAAAGGTTTGAGATAATATCGCAAACACTCGTAAAATTATACATTTTTGAAAATCGTACATGAAAAAACTCGTAAGAGAATATCGTATATGTGAAGGGGGTATAAGGGAAAATGAAACGAAAATGCGAACAGACCGGAACACTAACCTTTTTTCCCGTAGACGTGGCATAAAAATGTCATTAAGACACTGATACGTTGGCTGGATAGAAAAAAGTAAAATATAGTGCAGACAATGCACGATTTAATAATCGACGAACGGATCCTTTTTCGTAAATTGGTATCCACGAAAATAAAAGAATCCACGGTATTTGAACGTTTCTGTTTTATTTTTCCAGGTAAGCATGGCGGAAGACATTTTCATCAGCATATTCGTACTTGCAGTTCCAAATGTGTTTTTCAATGCATTGTTTCTCTACGTTTTGACATCAAAACCACATCTTCGAACTTTACCAAATATGTACATTTCTGTTTTACTTATTGTAAACTTGTGTTGGATATTTATCACTTTGATCAATGCAATTGTCGTCACATCCGGCGGAAACCAGTCACCAGAAGCCATTAGCTTTTTCAAATTTGTCAACGAATTTATAGTACTGTTTTCATTGGGTCTTTTGTGCTCTTTAGCACGTGAGCGTTACAAATATCACGTGATGAATAGTTCATATCTACCTGCCGTTTATTCTTCAAGGAAGAAGATAGGAAGTGCAGCCTTTGGGTCTGTGATCTATTCGACAATATCTATCCTTGTCAGTTTGCTGGTAAAGAAAGGATCCGATGACAGCTCAGATATCTGTCACTACAGTCCCGTTTTGGCAGCCTTGCATTTACTAGAGCTTATTCTTATACACATCGTCCTCTTAATCTACTTGAGTACACAATACTTGAAAACTATCATAAAACTGAAGCGCTTTCCATACCCGAACATTCTTATTCACCAGAAACGAAAGAAGTCTGTGTTCATGCTGTTTGGGATATCGTTATCAAAATGGTGCCTGCTTACGTCTTTAACCGTCTTGAAAATTGTCACACATATATCAAGCAATGACTCGAACTTTTGTTTAGCGTTGTCGTTTGCAAATCAACTTTTGCAAATACTTTGCGCTGGAGTTTTACCGTTTGTATATTTGTTTTGTTCCGAACAGATTAAGGTGGAATATAAACTTATAATTGTAAAGTGCCGTTCCACACAGGTGGAACCTAGTCCTGAGATTGTTTGCGAACCAAATACGTTGTATGTACCGACAGAGGACATGAGGATCCCTAGCGATGAGTCGGAATAAAGAAAGAAAGAAACAAACAAACAAACAAACAAACTGTGTAATGATTCTACTACATGTATGTTATAGTAACAGGCAAACTCAAATGTGTACTTATTCAATGCATGAATACTGTGGTTTTATTGTTTTTCGTCGTAAACCAATTTTTGTGGTTTTCGTGGGTAACAGTGAAGCACGAAATTTAGAAATAAACGAATTGCTATATTTTCATTTATCTATATGCGCAACAGTACTAACTTCTCAATTAGAATACGACAAAATTTCTTATTGGGGTAAAGAACGAAAATATAACATAGGGTAAAATCACTTAAAATGGCTTATAACTCAGCAACCATAACAGATAGAAAAAAATGCGAAGGATCGTAAGCTCTTCGGGATCAAAAGCTCTACAAAAGTCTCCATTGGGTCGAAGTTGTCAGATGACCCTTGATAGGGGTTATGGCCCTTTAAAGGTAAAAGATAACGTTTTTTAGTGAAAAGCTTTTGCTTGCTTTAATGTTCAGCTAATTTAGCTCTACAAAAGTCTCCATGGGGTTTAAGTTGTCAGATGACCCCTTATAGGGGTTACAGCCCCTTAAAGGCAGAACAATGGGTTTTTGGCCTATATAATGAAAACTATTGCAGATAGAGAAAATATGTTGCTTGCTTAAATGTTCATCTCATTTAGCTCTACAAAAGTCTTCTAAATGTCAAAGTTGTCAGATGACCTTTTTTAGAGGTTACAGTTCCTTTAAGGTGAAAAATAGCGGTTTTCATGTTTTTGGCCTATAGAATGAAAACTATTGCAGATAGAGAAAAGCTGTTGCTTGCTTAAATGTTCAGCTAAATTAGCTCTACAAAAGTCTCCATGGGGTTGACATATAGACTAGGTGAGCGATTCAGGCTCCTGGAGCCTTTTGTTTAAATACTAAGTCAATGATGTGATAAAGTTTCTGCATATTTTGAATGTGTTTTTTTCATATATATATATTATAATCAATTGTATAAATATAATATATTATAATAAAACCAAAACCAAATTGTATGCCTAATATATATTTTAATAATCTATTTACAAAAATAAAATGTTTTACGTTTTTGATTGATAAAACCATTAATATCTCATTTTTCATGCTGTAAATTTAATATAATCGGAAAAAAAACTGAGTTTAAGTTTATGATTCAATAAGCACAAAAAGGTATAACAATTACATAATGTACTTCTTATTCTACACTCTAAAAATGGCGTTTAGATTCTAAACGTAATCCTAAACACATTCTTGAAGCCTTTTTTAAACGCCCCAAAAATCTTAACATGTTTAAAACTTAAACGCGTTTAGATTTTAAACACAATCCTAAGCACCTTAAGGGCTAAACATGTAATGAAAGTGTTTACATTTTAAACACCATTTTTACAGTGTTTATGTAAAACTTTGTGATTTATATGTACACGTACAACATGTATTGTAACACCATTTTTTTATGAAAATAATTGCTTGCTTTTATGTTGTTACACATGTAGAAAATAAGGGTTATTTTCTAATAAGCTTTTTTTATATATAAAAAATGAAAGAATTTGAAGGAATGTTTTGATGATTATTTTCATATATAAATATGCAAAAATTTGAAGTTTAATGTGGTAGGTTGGTTAAGAAAGTGTATTTTCATAAATTAATGTGTATTCCATTTTGTTAAAATAAATTATTTCGAAATTGATATGTTCTATGTCTTCAATATTCTGAAATACGATAAAGGATTAAAATTGATGATCGTTTATTTATTATAATCTACCACAGGGACTTGCTCCCCTCTATCAATATTTTGTAAGAGTCAATGTGCGGTAGGAAAAAAACACGGGTGTTTTTTTCCTACCGCACATTGACTCTAACAAAATATTGATAGAGGGGAGCAAGTCCCTGTGAATCTACATTACCTAGCATTCAGATTTACAACGAATTAATGTGATCTTTATAAAAAAAAAAAAAATTATGTGTTTATAATGCATTTGTCTGTTTATTATTTTCAAAAAACTATTTTATGTATTTAGATTTGACATGAAAATCCATTGTTGAAAGAACATGTACCTTAATTTGAGTTTTAAGGCTGAAAGCCCCCATTTTCATTTACCACGACCATTTCACAATTTGCATAAATTTTCCTTCTTCAAAATTGTACCTTATACCAAATAAAAGTTGTTTTTTTAATTATTTTTGTTTTGTTCGAAAAGCCAAAAAGATTTCTTTGAAAACTATTTAACATAATTATACTTATATTTTCTCCACAAAGAAGGCTCTAAGGACCGACAATTTAACGTGATAAAAAGAGACGTTTTTTTTTCCCCAAAACTTTATGAAATTAGATTTTTGATGAAAAAAAACCATGGCAGCAGATGTTAAGAAAAAAATATTTTAAAGGAGAATCTCTGCTATATATTAAATTGATGCTTATATTAATAATGATAATATTATATTGTCCTGACGGTTTTAAAAAAATAATAAAAAATATTCTTGGACAAAAAAAAGCCCCACCCCAATTGAAGTTCAATAATCGGACCCTTAAGCTCTTCAAATTATGTAAAAATGGTAACACTCACACACACAAAACAAATTCTTTCTAATTCAATGCAATGTATTACAATACATGTACCTATACTGCCATGAAAGACAACTCTTTCAAGAGTTTTAACATGCATGGAGAAGGGACCTATTCAGAAATTCAACTTCCGTACTCGTAAAATCTGGCTTGACCAATCAACGACGTCGCTGTGTACTCGTAAAATTTACCTTAGCCAATCGGCGACGTCGTGAACAATCACAATCCCAGAATGCCGTACAATTTTAGAATTGGTCCATTGATCTACACATACACGGGACAACCTGTTTTCGTCCCTTCTGGAGAACTAGCATCGTTCCTCGAGACCATTTTCGCGTGTAGTTATTATTGACCAAAGGTCCAGATAACCTATTACCATCACTTGGCGTCCATGGTCGTCGACTGTTAACAATTTTTCAAAAATCTTCTCCTCTGAAACTACTGAACAGAATTTAATCAAACTTGGTATGATTGATCCTTAAGGTGTTCTGCACAAAAGTTATGTTTCGATTTTTGATTTGTCGAAAAACGTGGCTGCCATTGCTAAAATTAGACCAGGGGGTCGAACTACAGTTTTTTGCTTGTAAATCAAAAAGTATAAGAGATAGAGAAAATCTAATGCAACCTTCCCTTTTCAGCATCAAAAGATCTACAAAAGTCACTATTGGGTCGAAGCTGTCAAATGACCCCTTATAGAAGATCATTTGTATGGCCCTTTGAAGGTCAAAAATAGCGTTTTTTAATGTTTTTGCCTAATAAAACAAGATTGCTACGCGTAGCCATGTGTCCCCCGCCGCCGCATAAAAGTTGTGTGGTATGTCAATTCAAGCAATATATTCTCTGAGAAACGATAGAAATAGGTTATCAAAATATGGAATGATCACCTATTAACAGTACCTTATCAGTGTGTAAAGTTTCAGCAACATCCATTCAGTAGTATCCAAGGAGTTGCACCCACAAAAACGTTTGACAAAGTCCCATTTTTCGAACTGAAAAATCACAAATTTGTAAATAACTCGAAAACCGTTAATATCGCTTCAAAATTTTTTTTGTATTATTATAGAGTACCTTTTGCTCTATCAGCCTACAAAATTTCAGAACCCCGTGCACCTAGGTAACCGAGATATTGGATGTCCTATATTTTGACCTTTCTTCCCTGTTTCCATGGAAACGGCGGCCATTTAGAAAATTTCAAATACGAGATGATCATCTACTAACAGTACCCTATCAGTGTGTAAAGTTTCAGCATCATCCGTTCATTAGTGTCCGAGGAGTTGCATCCACAAAAACGTTTGACAAAGTCCCATTTTTCGGACTGAAAAACCACAAATTCGTAAATGACTCGAAAACCGTAAATATCGCTTCAAATTTTTTTTTCGTATTATTATAGAGTACCTTTTGTTCTATCAGCCTACAAAATTTCAGAACCCTGTGCACCTAGGTAACCGAGATATTGAATGTCCTATATTTTGACCTTTCTTCCCTATTTCCATGGAAACGGCGGCCATTTTGAAAATTTCAAATATGGGATGATCATCTGCTAATTGTACCCTATCAGTGTGTAAAGTTTCAGCAACATCAGTTCAGTAGTGTCCGAGGAGTTGCACCCACAAAAAAGGTGACGGAGAGACGGACGGACGGACGGACGGAGACCATTACTAAGTCCCTCCGACGCGTTGCGGCGGGGGATAATGAAAACTATTGCAGATAGAGAAAGGATGTTGCTTGCTTCAACCTTCAGCTAATTAAGCTTGAGCTCTTCAAAAGTCTTCATTCGTTCGAGGCTGTCAGATGACCCCTTATAGGGGTTGTTGTCCTTTAAAGGTCAAAAATAGCAATTTTATACGACCGCAAATTTTTGCGATCGTATTATTTTATGGAGATGTCGTTGTCGTCTGTCGACACTTTGGTTTCCGTGCAATAATTTTAGTTGTAGTAAACCCATTGTTATACAATTTTGATATGATGTTTCTCACTTCTAAAGGAAGGTAAGTATAGCAATTGGGGTTTCTAGTCCTACCGTTTCAGAAAAAAAAAGATTCAAAAGGGGCTAAAATGGGTGTGTTGACAAGACGTCTTTAGAATGTTTAATTTTCATCCGATTTTGATCATTGTTTTAATTGTTCTCCCCAATAAATTTTGTCAACAAAATGTTACAACAGTTTTGATGTATCTTGTACTGTTACATTGCTAAAAGGGGTCAAAAAGCTAGGGGCCATACCCAAAAAATCGACTTTTTTATTTGTTGTCCAATTTTCAAAATCTTTTTTTTTCATTGGAATATTTGTTTAAATCCCTGCTTGCATTTTTCAATCATATTTGCGATATCTCATACTGTTTTCGAGAATTTAGGGGTCAAAATGGCCAAAAACGACGATTATAAGAGTTTGTCTTTTTTATGGTTTTATTAAACATTTTTAGTTGTAGTGGGCTGACCAATTGTTAAGTTGTTTTAAAATGATGTTTCTAACCACTAGAGAGAGTTTCCTTGTGTATTAGGGGATCGTTGTCCCTACTATTTTAAAGAAAAAAGGGACCAAAAGGGGGTCAAATGGATGTTAAAAGACAAAGCTGCTGTAGAACATTATTTTTCATACAATGTGTTATTTTTATTCATTGTAGTCCTCAATAAATTCTGTCAGGAAAAGGTAACGACAGTTAAGAAGTATCTTGCATCGATAAATTGTTACGAGGGGTAAAAAGGGGCCGCACAATAAAATCTACTTTTTAGCTCACTTGGACCTATCTATTACCATCACTTGGCGTCTGTCGTCGTCGTCGTCGTCGTCCGTTAACAATTTTTCAAAAATCTTCTCCTCTGAAACTACTGAACAGAACTTAATGAAATTTGGAATGATTGATTCTTAGGGTGTCTTACACAAAACTTGTGTTTCGATTTTTGATTCGTCAAAAAACACGGCCGCCATTGCTAAAAATAGACCAGGGGGTCAGACTACTGTTTTTGGCTTGTAAATCAAAAAGTATAAGAGATAGATGAAACCATAAAAAGCAGCATCAGAAGTTCTACAAAAGTCTCCACCTTGTCGAAGTTTTAAAATGGTCCCTTATAGTGGTTACAGCCCCTTAAATGCTCTACAAAAGTCTCCATAGGGTCAAAGTTGTCAGATGACCCCTTATAGGGGTTACGGCCCTTTAAATAATGGTTTTTTTTCCATGTATTTGGCCCTTAGAATGAAAACTATAGCGGATAGAGAAAAGCTGTTGCTTGCTTAAATATTCAGTTTATTTAGCTCTACAAAAGTCTTCAAAGGGTCAAAGTTCTCAGATGACCTCTTATACGGGTTATGGCCCCTAAAATAACGTTTTTTCATGATTTGGGCCTTCGGCTACAGAATGAAAACTATAGTAGATAGAGAAAAGCTGTTACTTGCTTAAATGTTCAGCTCATTTAGCTCTAGAAAAGTCTTCATATATGGTCAAAGTTGTCAGATGACCACTCATAGGGGTTACGGCCCCTTAAATAATGATTTTTCATGTTTTTGGTCTATAAAATGAAAACTATTGCAGATAGAGAAAAGCTGTTGCTTGCTTAAATGTTCAGTTCATTTAGCTCTACAAAAGTATCTATTGGGTAGAAGTTGTCAGATGACCTCTTATAGTTATAAGTTATAATTCTTGAATTCCATAACGCATAAAACAGAACAAAATCCAAAATACCTGTTATCAGTAATATCAAAGGCACCTAAGGACATACTACAATAGAGGGAGTCAGGGAGCCAAACCCTAGGTTTAAGAATTTACATAAATCGTTAATTAGACTCTGAATAACATACCTGATATTTGACTTCTAATTAATCTTTAGACGTACATGTAAAATAACATGCCTGATATTTGACTTCTAATTATACTTTAGACCTACGTGTAAAATAAGATGAGTGATATTTGACTTCTAATGACGTTATGTACAGCATAAACTATACATTTAGTATCTACGAATAGCAAAGAAACGCCTTGATACATTTTTTTTGGTAATATCTTTTATAATTATTATTCATGTTTTAATAAGGAAAAAAACACATTATCATTATCTTGTCAATTGTTCTCCGTTTGTATAGTAATTAATAAGCATAATATCTACTTTACATACGTTAATATTAAAGGCTTTTGCTTTATATAAGTAATATTTGAAAATGAATTGGAATAAAACCCGGAGAAGTTATCTCACAACAGGCAATTAATAAGCTGAAACAATCGGCAAATTTTATAATTAGACGCTTTCATACTTTATTGCGTTTTCTTAGCTGTTCATAAACTGGGAATAAGAGGAAAAGGTCTAATTTCGGCCATTTTATTCGAAGTGTTAACGTTGCTTTATATCTTAATGTAAGGATGGATGCACGCACTATTATATATATTTACATAACAAAAATTCCAACAGAGTCCCTGACAATAAATTTTGCTACACCTGACGCGCGTTTCGTCTATTCAAGACTCATCAGAGGCGCTCTACCAAAAATATTGAAAAAGCCAAAAACTACATCAAGATTGTGACTTGTATTGAACAAAAAATATTTATCGAACGGGAAAGCCAAATTATGACTTAGATCAACCTATGTCTGGGGTACGCAGAACCTCAAAGTCTAGACTTAATGTTAAGATTTAAACAGATATTTCATAGCTTTGATCACAAAAGTTTTGATGACGTACGGAGTGGGTTTTTTATTCGGAGAATTAAAACTCCATCAGCAGCGCTTACCTTCAAGGATGTTAGAAATAAAAGAAAATACCACAATGTCCCAGACAATAAATTTTGCTCCGCCTGACGCGCGTTATAGGTTTTTATATTAGAACAATGAATAGAAACTTTGGCTAAGTTGAAGGTGAACATTAACACTTTGATCGCTCTGTGGGTTTCATGAGCATTAACTCACCATCAGCAACTCTAGACCCTGTGTCACCTTTTATGAAAAGTTGGGCTCTGTTTCTGACCTTTTCACTGGGAAGTCTTCAGTAAAATCAGAAATACACCTACAAAGCCTTCCATACCAGTTATCAATAACAAAAATTAATGGAGAGCAAATGATCGAAATACCCCTGTAAAAGTTTAAGTTTTTCTATATATGACGGATAGAAAATGATTCAGCAAAAGTGTAATAGTATTTTACTTGAACGTGTTGTATGCATAATTTATTGGGGTGATGGAATGCTTTATTTACAATTTTTTATTTATGGTTTAGGCTGCACAGAGACTGCAAATGGTGATAAAAGTCAATCAAGGTGCTAACTTAACCACACTTTTTATGCCCCCGCGACGACATGTCGGGGGCATTAAGTATTAATCATGTCCGTCCGTCAATACGTCCGTACGTACGTCCGTACGTCCATACGAATTTCCGTCGAGCTTTTCTCAAAAACCTTACATTAGAATGATTTGAAACTTGGTAGGATGGTTCAGTATGATAAACTATACGTCCTAAGCAATTTTGAGACCTGTCGGATATCCACTTCCTGTTTGGGACTTAGGCCAATGTTAAAATATGTGAGAATGACTATGAAAATTTCCGTCAAGCTTTTCTCAGGAACCTTACATTAGAATGATTTGAAACTTAGTAGGATGGTTCAGTATGACAAACTATACGTCCTAAGCGATTTTGAGGCCTGTCAGACATCGACTTCCTGTTTGGGATTTAGGCCAATGTTAAAATATGTGAGAATGACTATGAAAATTTCCGTCAAGCTTTTCTCAGGAACTGTATACCAGAATGTTTTGAAACTTGGTACATGTAGGATGGATCAGTATGACACACTGTATGTCCTTAGCAATTTTCAGACCTGTCAGAATCTACTTCCTGTTTGGGGCCAGCGGGGGCATCCGTGTCCGATGGACACATTCTTTCTTTATTTTCATAAAAACAATCTTATAATAAGAAAAACAATAAAACTACAAACTTTGACATTTGGCAAATGATTTTTTACGATCGCCATTACCTTGCTGTGTGCACGGTATGTATTGATTTTATTTATGGCTAGGTTGTAAATCAGTAACGAACTTAAAATACTCTTTGAGTTTAAATATATTTAAATTTCTTTCGGACCATTTTATGGCTTTGGAGTGTTCATTTTACCACAAACTAGTCTTGTGTCAAAACGATGGTACTAAGCTGAAGTAAAATTGGTAAAGGTAAGTTTGTCTTGAATCTCAAAGAAAACCTGTTACAAACATTTTCAAAACCTGAAATAAACTGACCAAAATCAAGGCATTCAAAGATTTAAGTTAAAATAATTATATATCGTTAATGCTTGAAGTCTCCCGAATCTGGACAAGAAACTCCATGTTGTGGTAGACGGTTCCTGTCTGTGGTTCAACTGTTATTGGAGCAGCAATCTCTAGTGGTGGTGTGTCATGGACTGGACCACTCATGACACACAGCATGTCTTGTTCAGCAGTCGCTGCTGAGGGTACTATAGTCCTGGCGGTGAACGTTATTCTTTGGTTAACTTTGAAGTTGCATAGACTAACGGATAAAATAGATGATTAAAGATAATTATTATAAAACTTTTATAATAGTTATAAATTTTCCTTAATTTGAGTGAGATCGATTCTTAAAAAACAGCGTATGAAATAAATTCCTTATTTATACATATTATTGTGACAGTTAAAAGTTTCACATCTTAAACAAGTTGGTTTATAAAGATATAAGATGTAAAGTTTATAAGCCATCTGTTCACGATAAGAGTGTACCTAACTTTAAGTGAATGTCCTACCAATTTATATTATTATGTCGAAGTTCTTAATCTTTGCCGGCTTTCTGTTTTTCTCCGGTAGGTCAGTTTGAGTTTAATCATTTTAAAGTAATACATTTGAATAATCTACACCTATATTCAACTTTATAAAAAAGTCTTAAAAAAGGAATTTTTGAACCACGTTCTATAAAATTTATGATTCACGCGTAAATCAACGTCTTATATATTGATTGTTTACAATAGTTCCGTTAAATTTTTGAACAAAGAAGGATATTGTTCGTGTATCATGGGTCTCTTCGTGCGGGATTCAATGAAATTCTATTTCTTATATTCAAAATAAGCTTATAATTAACACAACATTAACGGAGCAAAATAAAGAATCAAAAACCTGAGAGGTATTATTGGGTCATTCGAACGTCGAAAGTTCGAAGAGTCAAGGACAAAACCAGTAAATACAAACGGGAACGACATTAAGAAACAGGCATCACAAAAACACACATTACAACAGACGCAAACACAATTTGTGACGAGAGTAAACACATGTGCTTCGGAAGGGTAAGCAATTCCTGCTTGTCACAAGAGACACCCGTTGCTAAGACAAAACCTTATCATAAGCCTAACTTTACTCAGAGAGATAGAAATCACATATTGGTATGTGATCGAATGATGTCGGGCATAAACTTTAAGTGATGACATTTTAAGAGCAACATAAACCTGTGTTAGTAATGTGTGTGTCGACCATGAAGCTCCAGCCAGGAAATCAATGTATGTCCCACAAGCTAATGTATCGGTATAACGTCAATTTAAGATAGAAAGCAGAGAAATTTTCGGAAAATCACAGAGACTTGTTCCCCTCTATTATTATTATGTTAGTGTTCATTTGCCAGACCAAAAATTGACACAAATGAAATATAACACAATATTGATAGAAGGGATCAAGTCCCTGTTGGGCAATTCTTTACAAGTAGATATTCGTACTTCGATAATATAACCTATAAGTCTCAACCTTTCAAAGTATTTTCAGTAATAAACGGCCAAAATGTGACTTGTGGAAAACAATTGTACCCGCCTCACTCACATCAGGGAACAGCTAGGATAGTTGGGGGCATAGAATCTGTTCCTCATAGCTGGCCGTGGATGGTAGGTTCAAATGTATTCACACTTCGCAACCACTTCCCTGGTGGAAATGGCAAACATACTGAACATTATGACTCATATAACTGAGCTCATTTCAACTATAACCTCATAGCAGGTGTTCCCACCAGACAATTACTTGCCCAAATGGCATAAATACTTAACGTCATGTCTGATACAGCAGAGTTAACAAAATTACAGTATTTAACAGTGAGCGAGTCTTAAAATGTCCAATATTTCAAAGGATTGACTACACATTTATTATTTTTCTTCCAGTCTGTCAGGTAAAATTAAAGTGTTATGTCAGAAATGCACAATTTTGTTTAAATGGAGTTTTATTGATAATAAAAGTTAACGCATTTAATGTTGTTCCTTCTTTTGTGTACTCAACAACTATATTTAATTTGTAAATTGGAAATATTTAAAAGTATGAAAAAAGTAAATAAACGTTGCAACATTCATAAAGAAAAAGACAAAAGAATTAACAACACAGAACGCAAGAACTCAGGAACTGCTTACATGTACATTTCAGGAGAAAGTGATAATGGTCTTTTTGGGCATTGCTTATTGCATTTTTGGTGTGCGTTATGAGTTTTTGATATGTTGTCTTTTGCGTCAACTGATTTGGTTTTGGACATTTTGAACTTTCGTCATTCGGCAAATTGGTGTCACCTTATATCGTCAATTGTAGGTAATTTTAAGATATCGCACCAGCCCAATAACTTGTGCAGGAACTCTCATCAGAGGGGCAAATGGTGAAATCGTCGTTCTTACAGCTGCACAGTGCATTGACGGGTATGTATGCCAAATATTTGATAAAGCACACTTTAATTAATGATACAAATATTAAAATGATCAAATTTACTACAAAACAAAACGAACTTTGAGGAAAGTTTCTGACCTTAGGTTCTTCATGAAATACATTTCCGTCAACGATCGATTTGAAATAAAATCTTTCGGGAATCACATGTGACCAAGTTTTTTTCAGATGTTGACTTTTAAAACAAAGTCCTTTGTAATATGTCCATGACCTCTGAAACAATGTCTAAAAATCGGAATACATGAATTCTACTGAACAAGTCCAGTTCGACATAAGGATCTTTGGAACGGTAAAATTACTGGACTAATCACAAATTAATATAAACTGCAATACTTTCCAAAGGAGAAAATAATCTTCGTTATTTTACAACAAGCATAAAGTGTTTTACTCTTCCATAGCACATAAGTTCTCTCTAGTTTTTAGACTGCGGTCTGTTGTGTTGTGCATTTTTGCAATTGGTATGCTTTGCCTTTTATGTTGCCTAATTTGTAACTGATTTTGTTTTTCATCGACACATGGTGTGATAATTGACTGACACAGTTACTTTTATGACAGACTTTGATCATGCAATTTCTTCCGGTCATTGGAGGAAAAGAAATCATTTTCTTTTTTTTAGTTTAAACATATTTATTTATCCTGGATTGGGCAAGCTTAATACTTATGTAAATCCCTCTCCAGCTAGCAGTTTGCGAGTGTGGCCTTTGCAGTGGCCCCTATTGAGCCTACTCTTATCGAACTCTACAACGGGGTCTTTAACATGCATGGGGTATTTCTCTCCATATACACGGGACAATTTTTTTCGTCCCTTCCGAAGGACTAGCATCGTTCCCTGAGGAGACCATCCTCGCAAATGGTTTCAACAGGGAGTCGGAAAATTGGTTTATGAAATTTTCACCCCGGACGAGGACATTCTTTAGTCGACCCCATTTCCGTTAAAACCTGTGCATGAAATGTGTAAGATAAAACAGGTATGGCGCTTTTCCAATGGTAAGAGCTAGATTAACAAGTTTGAATAACATGAATAAGAATATATAAAAGGGATAACTAACAGCAAATAAGGTTAGAAAAAGATGTATGGATTAAGAAACTACATGTTTATAACCTTTGAATATATTTTATTTACAGTTCGCCAAGCCCATCAGATTGGTATTTTGATGTTGGAGTTCACTCCCGCACTGCCATGGAACCAAACAGGAAAACTTACCTAGTCAAGGAACACATAAAACACCCATTATACGACATTCTAAGCAAAGGAGACGACATTGCCATATTGAAAGCGACAGAGAATATATCAGCTAACGACTACGTGCAACCCATTTGTCTGACACCAGTCGATTCCGGAAGTTTGGTCGGTAAAGAATGCGTCGTCACGGGATGGGGATCAGATGTGCTTGGTATGTTAACCAGAGAGTCTTTTCAAATTTCATTTCAAATTCATGTACAATAGTCTATTTGCCAATAAACTTCGAATTTTTATTCCGGTATCAATTTATTTTTTCTTTCTATTAGCGCTTTGGGAAATGCAAAATGCAAAACAAAAAAATGTATTGACCGCGTCTCGACATTTGTATAGATATTCTTAGTCTTTAAGTAAAGGAAGACGAACTACATGTACATCCATATGTAAGTATCTTAATTAGACGCGTAGAATCATATCTTGCTTTCTTTATTAGTCAAAACCTATTATTATGCACGACAAAAATGAAACAATGCTCAGTCTTGCAGCTAACCTATGTACGTACTACCTAATTTAATATTTTATCACGGATGATTGTACCTGATAATTTTCTGATATTTTTACCAATATTGCAGAGAAAGTAAATCTATACACTATAATTGCTTATAGTGTTGATTGAATGAGAAGCAATGTGTGTTTTTTAATCCAAACATTGTCTTCGGTAACTGAAAATAAAAACATCACAACAAAGTTCCAAACGCAAATTTTGCTACTCCTGACGAGCGTTTCAACTATTGAAGACCAATCAGAGGCGCTCTGCCCAAAAATTGAAATAACCAAACAATTTATCCAGATTATGAAGAGCATTGAAAAACTAAACCAAAAATATCGAAATAGAGCACCAAAATATGACTAAGATCAGCCGATGTCTGATGTAGGCAGAACCCAAGGGTTTAGATAATTTTGAAAGTTTAACTGGTACTCCTAAGAAGACTAATAAAAATTCTAATCATGTGACATTTTAGGCGGACCCCCATTGGACCGACTCCATGAGATATACAAGCCAATCGTCGACGACGTCGATTGTAACAACGCCCTCGGAATATACGGTTACAACACTACCTCTATGCTCTGTGCTGGTAAACTGGCCCAAGGAGGAGTCGATTCCTGTAGTGTAAGTTCCATGATGTGAAAGCTAGTAAATATGAATGCAAGAAAGAGTGCGAATGGGCATTAAAATATCGTATTTTAAAGTCCCAAAACTTTAAAGACAGAATTTATAAACAAAAAAGACAAGATGGTTAAAAAAGGAAACATAAAAAAAATAATCAGGATTGCATTCTTTGTGGAGTAACAAAATTCAAGGCTTTTTCTGTGACTTTTCAAGGGCGTTTCAGTAATTTTTGTCGATCAAAATGGTCCTTGAAAATGATGGACAAAATTTTCTTTTCTTATATAAATATTTTGCAAAACAGTTCACCGACCAATTATTTATGGTCAAGTTATCAAAATTCGGGGTTTTTCAAGGATATGTCGAATTGTTTTAAAAAATCAAGCCTTAGGTATTTTCCAGGACCATGAACTTTTACAATGTAGATGAATATCAGGTTTGCATGGCAACACCGAAAAATACACACATAATAAGATATCAATATCTTAAAACATAACACCACTCACTAGTTAGATGAGATCATAATGAATTTGATTTGTAAAAGATTATGTTTCAATACGATACTGTATACACATGTATTATGCAGAACATTCTTTTTAAAGTATCGAATCTACGTAAGATTGCATAAATGTGGTGTCGCATAAAGGAAAGAATACCACAAACTAATGATAATCAAACTTGATAAAACCACCTGATATAACATCGTATTGATTTATAAAACTTCCAAGTTACATGTCTCTTTCCTTAAGAAGACAAAATATAAATTATAAAACGGTTTATTTTATTATGCTGTATATCGATATTTCGAGTATAGTCTCTCATCAGCAGCATTTGAATCTAAACATTTGAAGGTCAAAAACTAAAAGTTTTGAATGAAAAGTACTCAAAGCCAAAAAGTTCGAACGGGGAAGCCAAATCCAGCACCTAGGATATCGACCATGTGCAGGACAAGAAAAAAAAACCTGGTGTTTTAAACAATTTTGAATTTAGCAATCATTTGAAATTTATTTGAATTGTAGTGAAAAATGCCGGAAATTTCTGTACATTTTTCTTCTCTCTATATACATGTAACCAGTGAAAATTATCTAGAAAATAAACACATATTTGAAAATAAGATCGTGTTAGAACTTGATTTTGTATCAAAATGAATGCATTTAAGCCAAGAAAGCTAGAATAAAATTGTTTATGTGTCTCCCACTGCCTGACCCTTAGCTAGCATACTCTCTTATTTTATTTTGTTCTGAACACCTACATGTACATCTACTTAGGGAATATAAAATCTATTATAAGTCCATTTGATTTCTATAAATCAACGAAGATTCTTTTAATTTTTTTTGTCTCTCAAATAAAATTTATTTTTTAAACACAAATAAACTTTTTATTAGTATACGAACTCTGATAACAAAAACCAAGATGTTATCTTCTAAAACAAAAAAGTTTTCTATATGGTCTAATGCTAAATATTTCACCAATTTTGATAATACCTAAAATGGTGTGTTTATCGGACGGAACAGCCAGGTGTTTTGCCTACCTGAACATAATTGAAAGGACTAACAATAGGAGATTAGAAGACCAATTAGCCCCACAAAGGATTTCTAAAGGTATACGGAGCAAATGCTGTTCCTGGTCACTAGGTTGTACTCCCATGGATTTCTATGAATTTTTTGTCCATTTTTACTATTAAGGTCTATGGAAAACATTTTTATCAATCATGCAAAAATTTTGAATTTTTTTGCCTGAGTTCGTATGCCATCAAAAAGTCATGACATACTAAAATAGTAAAAATATTTTTCAAGACGTAAATTTACAAGCCATTTTTCAATGATTTATAAAACTCAAACGGACTATACATCAAGACGGAAATTGTGTGTATAATATATTTATTTGCACAGTTATACCCCTAGGGGTTGAAGGCAATACAGAAAATAACATTGAACAATAAACATCATACAGTCAAACATAAGACATTTTTAAAACTAAAACAAAATTCAAATCATGCAGTTGTAGAGTCCACCTTCCTCGGTACTAAAGACTTTTTTTTATAAAGGGTGCAACATACTGCAAATGATTTGAAGAAGACATTATATTTAGATATGTGTCATATTCATGTATTATACAAAATTAATGTTTATGTTGAACGCACATCTAAACATAGACAATAAACATGCCAGAAACATCAGCTTTAGTCTAAAATGTATCGAAACAGTTTTCTTCGATTGCCAGAGTAGATGACCTAAAATCCTCCTAAGTGTTTGTTGCGATGTTGTACACCCCACGCGCGCTTGATAAAACTCTATCATGAACGGAAAGCCCAAGATGGACACGTTTAGTACAAAACTTCATTAATTGCTAAATCTGAATTATTTGATATGAGAAAGGGTTCATAAATTCGTGGTTCAGAAATTGCAACATGCAAAGCAATCTTTAATTTCCTTTTCGTTGGGAACTAAATTTCGTGGATCAGCCCCCCCCCCCAGGAAAACCACGAACATTGATACTGCATGAAAATAAGGAAACCACAGTATTATCCTTCGTATAAACTTCACCCAGCACGCTGTGACTTGCTGTGGTTTCTACTGAACACACACCCGCATTCCACAATGTCGTCACTCGCGGTCTGTTGAGTCCAAATTTCACTAATTATTTTCACTTACTGAGAATACAGTTTTAAATTCGTAGAAATGGAAGTTGAACTTTGATAGAAAACCAAGTACACGTATGCATAAGGGAGCAAAAAACGTAACTTAAATTGCATTAAGCGAGGAGTTACATTCAACAAAACTTAGAAGTCTATACCGTTTTTCGAAGTCATTTCAGAGTTCGTTACTTTCGTTAGATTTGTTGTCAAGTAAAAACGGACAATACTTGGTTTACTGGAAGTTCAGGGACATACAAAAATCTGCATTGACTTAGTTTTGTCTTTTATTCTATCTAAATGGATTGAGAAATAATTCTAAAAAAATAACTACCCAAGAACAATGTTTTCATTCATCTCACCCGGTCTTTGGTGTCCCCCCCCCCGATTCGCTGTGTCCATGTAACCGACGTGAACTTTCCACACCTTTCAGTACAATAATTTATTCTATTCGTGCAATAACCTAGCTATATAATTTTAGTAATAAAAGAATTATAAAAGGACTGGCTAATCAGACAATGTAAATGAACCCAAGACATGGTAGTGTCTCCTTTGATTTCATTCAAAACCTTCTCTTTTTACAACTATTTCTTCATTAATTTCTTCATTAATTAGAAAGAGAAAAAATAACAACCTGAACATCATGTTTTCATTCACCTCACCCGGTCTTTTGTGTCCCCTTCCCACAACCCCCTCCCCGGTTCACTGTGTCCATGTAGCCGACGTGAACTTTGCAAACCTATCAGTACAATAACTTAATTATTCTATTCGTGCAATACCCTAGCTTTATTATTTAAGTAAGAAAGAATAAATGGACTGACTAATTATACAATTTATGTAAATAAACACCAGACATGGTATTGTGTGTCTCCTTTGATTTCATTCAAAACCTTCTCTTTTTACTATTATTTCTTCAATTATCAATCGACTTGCTAATGAAACCAGATACAAAAGAAAGATTTTTTTTGTGAAACACAAACAACTGGTTCTTCTTGCCACCTGTCTGTCTTTTAGCTATTCCAGTTGTATATAAAGCATGAGAGCCACAGGTGTGGAAAATCTAGAAAATTAACGTTTCATTGTTGTCATATCATCTTATGATTTTCCAGTATGTTATACGGTTCTTTCATCTTCATAAAAATTATCAACATTTGTTTTTAGTAAATTATGTTTTATTTCTGTGTTGGTAGGAATTCAATTTGTCACGTTTTCTATTGAATTCAGGAAAATTATTGTTCTCGTTTTTGTTCACATGAACAAAGCTAGACTGCAGGTTTCGCACAACTGATAGACTAGTTTTCGTACAACAATCCCTAGGAATAAATCTGTATGCATTCTTTCAGCCCTGGTGCAAGTGACGGTGGCGAAAAGGCCTGTACATATTAAATGCTAAATTTGTCGATTAAAACCAACCAAACCTTGTCCGATATACACAATGTAAAAGTAAATGTGTACAAAACGAAAACATATCCATACACCATGTACACAATTACTTCTGAAAGTAATTAATTTCACAAGAAGTTCTCAATTTCACTAAGTACTACATTTACATTAGTTACAAATTTTGTAAGCTGTGTGCTGAGTATTGTGTGAGTTTATATGAGCAGAGTATATAATTATATTTCAAATTTTAAATTTCACAATTTTTTATTAAGCACAAATTACGTATATTGACAGTTCATGATCAACAACCTATATTCACAAGCATCAATTTAACACTAATTTAATGCTAGTTTAACGTTAATTCAAGATTAAATTTTAACGTCAATTTAATGGTAAAGTAATTTATAAAATTACGAACGATTTCTTATATTCTAATATGTTGAAATACAATGTTATGTAAGGGACCAACCATTTAACTTGAAAAGGGGGGAGGGGGTTAGTTTTTTGTTCTGGTCAGTAAAAAAGTGTATTTTTTTAAAGGCGTAATGGCAAAATGTTTTTCATTGTAAGCATTATTTTATGTTGCCAAAATTCTTCTCAAGAATATTTTTTCTTAACCCCTGAGCCAGAATATTTTTTTTTTTATTAAAAATCAGCTTCAGAATATTTTTTAGGAAAAAAACAAGGTCCACCTTCGAGTTGATTGGTCAGTCCATTATTGCTATTTTGTTAATTTAACATTAACAAAAAGTGGAAATGAAACAAAATCCAATAGAAATAAAATAGAAACAATACATTAATTCTATATTTTTACAGTACGATTCTGGTGCACCTTTGGCTTGTAGAACTGCGACTGGAGATTGGGAGGTCGTTGGTAAGTTTATATCGAGATTTGTTAACAAAAGTCCAATTCATTTTCGTCCAATTTCATCTTGTATATTGGGCATGTTTTGACGTATTTTTCCGGAAACAATTTACACTTTAAAAGTTTCAACACCTTTTTGTTGAATACTTGTGTACATCAAAGCTATTTACATATGAATGTGATCTTTACATATCTCCAAGAAGTGAAGGTTCGATCGTCAAAAGGGCACTCAAATATCGTTAGTTTGACACACACACACACACACACACACACACACACACACACACACACACACACACACACACACACACACACACACACACACACCCGCACACAAAAAAAACCAGTACACACAACATACCAGAAAATGCATACAGAACAACTTTTAAAGCTACAGTCAACAATGCAAACTGTAGTCAAAACGAGGGTGTACCCCGGAGGTGCTTCCGAATAGTAACAACCGACACGTTGCCGAAAATTAATTCATGACCAAATCAGGACCATTGCAGTCTTCAATTTATCCGTTGTTTCGTTGTCATGTGTTTTTTTCTTCTTTGACATTTGAGATTAATCAGCCAAAGTCAGTAGTTTTGTTTTAATCTTTATTAATATAGGTTAATTGTTTGTTGATTTTGGTTCTCTTTTTCGGGTACGTGTTTGTTTTATTTGAGTGCTTTTCTTTACATTCTTATTGGTTTTTGACCTTCCAATGTTTTGATTCAAATGCTGTTGATGAGAGACTACTCCCTCAAATATGCATACACATGTAGTACAATGAATTTGACTGTTTTATACCCGTTTAGGTATTTGTGAATTCGCAAAAGGGAAGAGGTCGATAATATTAACAGTCTACTGACGAATCAACATCTTATCTTGTGTGAGAGATAGAAACACCTCTTTCGTACCGTTTAAGAAAATATAATGACCACCGTAAAATTTCTTGAGTGACGACAAAAACTAAGGAGCAATTATATTAGTGCAATATGTATGAACTTTGTATGTTAGACGAGACTTTTTTATGAGAGAAAATCATCATACAGCCCACGAACTTTGGAATAACGAATCAATTTCGATAGGTAATTCCAAACGCAGAATATTGCTATATACGCAAGAAACAGGTGCTGAGGATTGAAATTTGACGTCATTAATTACTCTTTTCATAATGCTATTATAATGTATTGGTGTCAATTTTCATCTCAATACACGTATGACTAAGTTGATAATTAATTTCTAATTAAGAATTATGATGTAATTTTGACAATTAACATACGTTTTGGTGTTTTAATAGTCTTTTGAAAAACTACAGATTTTAATTAGCTAAATTAGAAGTTAACTCATTTCCGGTTAAATTCGTAATGCACAAACAAATGTGATTCGCTTTCTTGTTTTGTACATTCCAATTGTTCATGTCATTATCTGTTTCAGGGATCAGTAGCTGGGGCTATGGGTGTGCTATGCCGGGTTATCCGAGTGTCTACACAGAGGTCCATTATTTCCTGTCATGGATAAATACTCAAACTCAATAAAACTCTACCTCATTGAATTGCTTATTCTGTTTCATTTCTTTGTCGTTTATTAATGTCTGATTAGAAAAAAAAAGATCACTGTTTTCCTGGTCATATGTAAAATTATTTCCATCTTCACTATTGACTTCTTCAAAGGAGCGCCCATTTGCTTTAATGATGGGTTGGGGTGAGGCTATTGATATTTTCCCATCTCGTTTTTTTTCGAAAAATCAGAGTATGAATTGTTTTCATTTATGAATTCAATATTATTTTATAGGATTATAATTTTAAACTAGAGCCAATTGCAAAACAGCGACCAGCGACCAACGGTCACATTGAAGGCTACTGGTTGGTTTCCATTGCAGATTTTTTCGTATTGTCGTACATATTGTAAGTTGTGTCGGGTACACTATGTTACTATTATAAATGTACCGAATTCAAATAAAGTTTTATTATCGTCTCGTATCATACCTGGTGAATATGTTTTAGCAAGGGCGCAGCCATGTTTTTTTCTACACATTACCATTGGAATTCGCTCCAATGTCATCAGACTTCACTCAATAATTTTATTTTTTAAAAACTTTTTAATGATAAAATAATAAGACGTTCAGTTCCACTTTAGCTAAGTTTCTTCCACTTCTCATTAATTTCTATTACTAAAAAAAAACAGCCATCCTTTTCTTTTTTTTAAATGGAATCACTATCTTGGCTTTTTTGACACGCTGCCAATTTATTTGAATTTTCGCCAAAGCGCCTCTCCCTTCTGTAATCAAAGTACCGTTGGTACAGTGTACTTGGAAGTCACATTTGAACGAAGGCAAGTGATTTGTGTTGTGATTTATAACTTTTTCGACAGAAGAAAACAATTACTGAATTTCAATATAATTATCTTTATTTATGTTTGAACCACACTATATTACAACGATGTGAAATAGATATAACTACATGTATTTTCCGATAACTTTTATCTGAGAAAATCATTAGTTTAATTATCTCAGCTTTTATATAAAGCATTAATGGTTTTAATTTCTAAAATTTGTATATTCCCGCTAAAATATATTTCCACATCGTATAGGTGACTAAAGTCACGTGATACACAAAATGTAGTTTTAAAAAGGTTATGAAAAAATAACCATTTAAAACGAAATAAATAAACAAAACGAATAATAATAAGGGGTTATACTGACAAAGATAAGAAAGCTCATTGACCATAAAAATAAATACACTTCTACCGGAGAGCGAATGCACATTTATATAGGTTATACGTCTCGGGGGGAAAAACGCGGATTGATTTTTCCGAAATTCATTACTATACTTTGATAGTCCTTGGCCGTTTTCAGTTGACCTACTCTAGTTAACTCGAGTTAACCCGAGTAACAAATAAACGACTAGAATAGAAAATAAAGAGATGTGGAATAAGCGTACGCGACACAGCCCACAATTAAACGGCAATTTAGAAAAACCACAATGGACAACCGCCAGCAGCCTTCAACGAGGCCATTTAGAGTTCGGACTCGGGTAAACCCCGATGACCTTTAACCCCTACTCGAGTTTAACTCTGGCAAAAGCAGGGTTTGTAGAGTACGTGACGTCATGAGTAGAGTTTACCTGTGACAATGGGACTAGATCTTTGAAATAATACGTTTCTAATGTTAAATTTACCTAAAGTTATATGTATTAGAAAATAATGTTTTTTAATTTTATTATTGAAAAGTCTTGAAGTTTTATTGTTATAATATTGTCGCTATGGTCAACTCTATATTAGAGTACCCCGTTTTATTGAGAAAAAGTACACAAATAAATCCGACACTAGAATAATTCGTTCAGTGCGCATGATCCTACCCAGCTAATAATAGAAAATTACTCTACTAGGGTTAACTCGAGTAGGTCAACTGAAAACGGCCCTTGACTTCAAAGTAAAAATCAAATTTTTGCTCCCTTACTGGGTTTGTTAAATTATCCCAAGATGAACAGAATTAGATAAAGTTGCATGTTTTAATATGACATTCACAAATACATGGTAAAATAAAATAAGACTAAAATAAAGTTTAATGTGGTAATGTTGTTCAATGTGTAATAGAAGTTCAATTTGGTAATGGAGTTCAATGTGGTAATGTAGTTCAATGAAGTAATGAAGTGAATTTGGTCATGAAGTTTAATGTGGTAAATTGTAGTTCAATGTGGTAATGTAGTTCAAATTGGTAATGTAGTTCAATGTGTTAATGTAGTTGAATGTGGTTATTCAGTTCAATCTGGTATTTGTAGTTCAACGTCGTAATGTAGTTCAATGTAGTGAAGTAGTTCATTGTGGCAATGAAGTTAAATGTGGTAATGAAGTTCAATGTGGTAATGTATTCTAATGTGATAATGTAGTTCAATGTTGTAATTGTAGTTCAACGTTGTTATGTAGTTCAATGTAGTGAAGTAGTTCATTGTGGTTATGTATTCTAATGTGATAATGTAGTTCAATGTGGTAATGAATTACAATGCGGTAATTAAGTTCAATGTTGTAATGAAGTTCAATGTGGTAATGAGGTTCAAAGTGTTAATGTAGTTCAATGTGGTAATGTAGTTCCATCTGGTAATGAAGTTCAAAATGTGGTATTTGTTCAAAATGCCAGATACATGTAATGTTTTCTCAAGAGTTTTGTAACTTTTGCATTGAATTGGCATTTTTAACCAAAGTAAATCAAATTCCTTAAAATAAATATGAAGTGCAATGTGGTTATGCAGTTCAATGTGGTAATGTAGTTCAAAGTGGTGTAACGGGGACGAAATAATCTTAGTGATGATCTCCCTTGAATCAGAGACTTTTATGGTGTATCAACGTTTCCCTGGAATACGACTACCAGGAATGACATTAAAGACATTTGAACATTTTATTTCTTTTAATTTGAGGATAATTACCAGATGTAGAGATAGTGAATGTGATAAACATTGCCGTATTTTTTGGAACTTACATACCATGGAGAAATCTACTTATGAACTATTGAAGTGTTAAATTTATGATTTGTACCGGGTTTGAATTGAACCATGGGATGACTAGTTATACCCCCCGCAAACAAAGTTTGGGGGGGGGGTATATAGGAAACACCCTGTCTGTCTGTCTGTCTGTCCGTCTGTCTGTCCGTCTGTCCGTCTGTCCACATAACTCGTAAGCGCTTCTCCTCCTAAACCTCTTGAAGGAGTTTGATGAAACTTTACCTAAAGGAAGTACATCATATGTAGATGTGCATGTAGAATTTTCATTGCTCTTGGATATCATTCAGGGGAGATAATTGGACTTAGACTTTTTAAATACATTATTCAATGGGAGACCTCGTAAGCGCAACTCCTTCTAAACCGCTCAAAGGATTATGATGAAACTTGACATGAAGGAAGTACATCATATGTAGATGTGCATGAATAATTTTCATAGCAATCAGACATCATTCAGGGGAGATAATTGGACTTAGACTTTTTAAATACATTATACAATGGGAAACCTCGTAAGCGCTTCTCCTCCTAAAATGCTTGAAGGATTTTGATGAAACTTAAGCTAAAGGAAGAACATCATATGTAGATGTGCATGAAGAATTTTCATCGCAATCAGACATCATTCAGGGGAGATAATTGGACTTAGACTTTTTAAATACATTATCCAATGGGAAACCTCGTAAGCGCTTCTCCTCCTAAAACGCTTGAAGGATTTTGATGAAACTTAAACTAAAGGAAGAACATCATATGTAGATGTGCATGAAGAATTTTCATCGCAATCAGACATCATTCAGGGGAGATAATTGGACTTAGACTTTATAAATACATTATTCAATGGGAAACCTAGTAAGCGCTTCTCCTCCTTAAACGCTTGAAGGATTTTGATGAAACTTAATCTAAAGGAAGAACATCATATGTAGATGTGCTAAGAATTTTCATCGCAATCAGACATCATTCAGGGGAGATAATTGGACTTAGACTTTTTAAATACATTATTCAATGGGAAACCTCGTAAGCGCAACTCGTCTTAAAATGTTGGATGGATTTTGTTGAAACTTTACATGAAGATAGTACATCATCTGTAGATGTGCATGAAGAATTTGTATTGCTCTCGGTTATCATCGAGGGAATATAACTGAACTTGAGATTTTTCTTTTACAGTACAGAGTCCAATATGAAGCGGGGGGTATCCTTTTGTGAGCTCGCTCACAGTATTACTTGTTAGTCCTATAGTCTATTAGCCTTCAACGGGTGTCAGATTTTCTCGAAAGTTATCGAGTAGCTTGGCATTCTTTCAGTCAAAATTATCACTTTCGGCTACATTTTTTAATTAATTGTGTGTTTAGTTTTTGTGCTTTGTCTTGGAATATTGATAGGTGGGAGGTTGGACCCAAAAAAACTAGTTTAACCCCGCAACATATTACACGTGCCTGTCCCAAACCAGGAATCTTTGACAAAGCTTTCGTTTGTACTTGTCATTTTGATGTTTTCTGTTCCTTGTTTAAGAAAGGGGTCTATCTGTGACTATTTCAGGGCTGGATTTGAATTATATGCATTTTATTTAGACCATGGGCCAATTGCAGAACCGCGAGCAGTGCCAAATGGCCTCGTTGAAGGCTGCTGGCGGTTGTCCATTGTGGTTTTTCTAAATTGCCGTTTAATTGTTGGTTGTGTCGCGTACACTTATTTAATATGTGGCGGGGTTAAACTAGTTTTTTGGGCCCAACCTTCCCCCTATCAATATTCAAAGACAATGCACAAGAACTAAAGACACAATAAAAATCAAATCGATCAAAGTCCAATTCCAATAGAGAGAACCTAAGACAAAAAACAAGAACAATCAAAAGGACGGTAAAGGAACTCTCTATAGAACACTCGCTGTTACTGACAGCTAGCTGATAATCATCAATCGACTGATGTAAAAAAATCAAACGTATCGATTTTAAATCCGACACAAGACTTCAAACAATAATGATTTAGTGAAGTGTCATCACACAAAACCGACACGCTTGATCGCTATAATGCTTAAAAATGACAATTATAGTAAAAACGTTTATGGAAGTTTTAAAGCAAGTATCAAAATTACAAATACCAAAACGCGGGTATAAACAGTTAATTTTGATATGCTATATATCGATATTTCAAGGAGTAACCTCTCATCAGTAGCATTTAAACCAAAACATTGGAAGGTCAAAATCCAAAACAGTTGAAAACGAAAAGTACTCAAAACCAAAACGTTCGAACAAGGAAGCCAAATCCAGCACCGAGGATATCGACCATGTGCATTACAAGGAAAGAAACCTGGTGTTTTTATCAATTTTGAATTTAACAATCGGAAATTTCAGCGACAATATATTAGAAATTTTATGGTAATTCGTGTCAGACAAGTCTGACTACCAGGCTTGTGATTACCCTCGGGGACCTCTGGTCCACCAGCAGCGGTTATCGCCCAGTGGTTTCAAAATTACAAATACCAAAACGCGGGTATAAACAGTTAATTTTGATATGCTATATATCGATATTTCAAGGAGTAACCTCTCATCAGTAGCATTTAAACCAAAACATTGGAAGGTCAAAATCCAAAACAGTTGAAAACGAAAAGTACTCAAAACCAAAACGTTCGAACAAGGAAGCCAAATCCAGCACCGAGGATATCGACCATGTGCATTACAAGGAAAGAAACCTGGTGTTTTTATCAATTTTGAATTTAACAATCGGAAATTTCAGCGACAATATATTAGAAATTTTATGGTAATTCGTGTCAGACAAGTCTTACTACCAGGCTTGTGATTACCCTCGGGGACCTCTGGTCCACCAGCAGCGGTTATCGCCCAGTGGTTTCAAAATTACAAATACCAGTTATCAATATTTCTGCCAAAAAAACACTAAATTCACAGATTTAATCAAGATATTCAATTCATATCCTTTCCGTACTAAATTTTGAAGCCAATTTTTCATTTCTAATGGATTGCTTTTTAATTTGTGAGCTTTATAAAATTCATAACCATAAAATTCAGGATGTGATATTCCTTTCACTGTAAGAAAACGACGTATACAATTAAATTTTTCAATAAGAGATCGATACTTGTGGAAGAATTTAGAAAAAGATTTTACTAATTTGTGGTATCGATAACCTTGTTTAATAATTTTTCACCGCTGCTGGTGGACCAGAGGTCCCCGAGGGTAATCACAAGCCTGGTAGTCAGACTTGTCTGACACGAATTACCATAAAATTTCTAATATATTGTCTCTGAAATTTCCGATTGTTAAATTCAAAATTGATGAAAACACCAGGTTTCTTTCCTTGTAATGCACATGGTCGATATCCTCGGTGCTGGATTTGGCTTCCTTGTTCGAACGTTTTGGTTTTGAGTACTTTTCGTTTTCAACTGTTTTGGATTTTGACCTTCCAATGTTTTGGATTAAATGCTACTGATGAGAGGTTACTCCTTGAAATATCGATATATAGCATATTCAAATTAACCGTTTATACCCGCATTTTGGTATTTGTAATTTTGAAACCACTGGGCGATAACCGCTGCTGGTGGACCAGAGGTCCCCGAGGGTAATCACAAGCCTGGTAGTCAGACTTGTCTGACACGAATTACCATAAAATTTCTAATATATTGTCTCTGAAATTTCCGATTGTTAAATTCAAAATTGATGAAAACACCAGGTTTCTTTCCTTGTAATGCACATGGTCGATATCCTCGGTGCTGGATTTGGCTTCCTTGTTCGAACGTTTTGGTTTTGAGTACTTTTCGTTTTCAACTGTTTTGGATTTTGACCTTCCAATGTTTTGGATTAAATGCTACTGATGAGAGGTTACTCCTTGAAATATCGATATATAGCATATTCAAATTAACCGTTTATACCCGCATTTTGGTATTTGTAATTTTGAAACCACTGGGCGATAACCGCTGCTGGTGGACCAGAGGTCCCCGAGGGTAATCACAAGCCTGGTAGTCAGACTTGTCTGACACGAATTACCATAAAATTTCTAATATATTGTCTCTGAAATTTCCGATTGTTAAATTCAAAATTGATGAAAACACCAGGTTTCTTTCCTTGTAATGCACATGGTCGATATCCTCGGTGCTGGATTTGGCTTTCTTGTTCGAACGTTTTGGTTTTGAGTACTTTTCGTTTTCAACTGTTTTGGATTTTGACCTTCCAATGTTTTGGATTAAATGCTACTGATGAGAGGTTACTCCTTGAAATATCGATATATAGCATATTCAAATTAACCGTTTATACCCGCATTTTGGTATTTGTAATTTTGAAACCACTGGGCGATAACCGCTGCTGGTGGACCAGAGGTCCCCGAGGGTAATCACAAGCCTGGTAGTCAGACTTGTCTGACACGAATTACCATAAAATTTCTAATATATTGTCTCTGAAATTTCCGATTGTTAAATTCAAAATTGATGAAAACACCAGGTTTCTTTCCTTGTAATGCACATGGTCGATATCCTCGGTGCTGGATTTGGCTTCCTTGTTCGAACGTTTTGGTTTTGAGTACTTTTCGTTTTCAACTGTTTTGGATTTTGACCTTCCAATGTTTTGGATTAAATGCTACTGATGAGAGGTTACTCCTTGAAATATCGATATATAGCATATTCAAATTAACCGTTTATACCCGCATTTTGGTATTTGTAATTTTGAAACCACTGGGCGATAACCGCTGCTGGTGGACCAGAGGTCCCCGAGGGTAATCACAAGCCTGGTAGTCAGACTTGTCTGACACGAATTACCATAAAATTTCTAATATATTGTCTCTGAAATTTCCGATTGTTAAATTCAAAATTGATGAAAACACCAGGTTTCTTTCCTTGTAATGCACATGGTCGATATCCTCGGTGCTGGATTTGGCTTCCTTGTTCGAACGTTTTGGTTTTGAGTACTTTTCGTTTTCAACTGTTTTGGATTTTGACCTTCCAATGTTTTGGATTAAATGCTACTGATGAGAGGTTACTCCTTGAAATATCGATATATAGCATATTCAAATTAACCGTTTATACCCGCATTTTGGTATTTGTAATTTTGAAACTACTGGGCGATAACCGCTGCTGGTGGACCAGAGGTCCCCGAGGGTAATCACAAGCCTGGTAGTCAGACTTGTCTGACACGAATTACCATAAAATTTCTAATATATTGTCTCTGAAATTTCCGATTGTTAAATTCAAAATTGATGAAAACACCAGGTTTCTTTCCTTGTAATGCACATGGTCGATATCCTCGGTGCTGGATTTGGCTTCCTTGTTCGAACGTTTTGGTTTTGAGTACTTTTCGTTTTCAACTGTTTTGGATTTTGACCTTCCAATGTTTTGGATTAAATGCTACTGATGAGAGGTTACTCCTTGAAATATCGATATATAGCATATTCAAATTAACTGTTTATACCCGCATTTTGGTATTTGTAATTTTGAAACCACCTGGCGATAACCGCTGCTGGTGGACCAGAGGTCCCCGAGGGTAATCACAAGCCTGGTAGTCAGACTTGTCTGACACGAATTACCATAAAATTTCTAATATATTGTCTCTGAAATTTCCGATTGTTAAATTCAAAATTGATGAAAACACCAGGTTTCTTTCCTTGTAATGCACATGGTCGATATCCTCGGTGCTGGATTTGGCTTCCTTGTTCGAACGTTTTGGTTTTGAGTACTTTTCGTTTTCAACTGTTTTGGATTAAATGCTACTGATGAGAGGTTACTCCTTGAAATATCGATATATAGCATATTCAAATTAACCGTTTATACCCGCATTTTGGTATTTGTAATTCAGTAATAAAACGGTTTTTATTATTAAAATCAGAAATACCACTGCAGATCCGAGCATATCTTACTAACTGTGAAATGTAAACCCCGTATGACGGAAAAAGGAAAGGCAAATTTATAATAGGGAAGGTAAAGTCGTCACGTTTATTATATACTTTGGTTTGTAATTTTCCGTCAATAATACCTAAATCTAAATCTAAAAAAGGACATCTATCACCGGTGACGTTAGATTTGTTCAAGGTTAATTCAGAAGGATAAATATCTGTAATAAAATTAGAAAATGAAGGATTGTTGAGTGCAAGAATGTCATCTAAATATCTAAAAGTATAATTAAAGGTAATAACAAAACTACCGAACTTGAATGATCAATCTCATAGTCCAGAGAAAATGACAAAAACGAATCAGTCATACCGGAGAACTTGTGGATCGCAATGGTCCTGACTTGGTACAGGCATTTCAAACGAAATGGTGGGTTAAACCAGGTTTTATGGCGCCAAACCTCCCTCTTCCATTGCGATCTTAGGATCCGGTAATGACCATATAACACAACATAGTTGTGAGACACAATAGGGATATTGAGGTGATCATCTCAGTACAGCACACCAGTCAAACACTAATTAAAACAATTAACTATCATATCTTTTAACTCAATTTTGAACTTTTCTACTAGTGGCTGATAACAAAGAAAGAATTTTTTTAGTGATCGTATGAGACGTAGTTTCTTATAAATGAAAGTTTCGATTAGGTTCTGTTTGTTGGGGTCTTTTTGTAATTTAGCCATAAATTGTTATTCATAACAGTATAGGAAAAGGTTGGCTATAAGTGGCGCACAATTAGTACCCATAGGAATACCAATAATTTGGCGATAAATTTGTTAACCAAAACGTATGTAAATATTATCTAACAAATAATTTAGAGCAGTAATAGTTTCTGCATCAGTCCATTTAATGTAACCTTTTTGAGTCTCGTTACTAAAAAATGATTTACTTAATGATTTTGAAACTCTAGAACAGATATAGTCACTTTTGGATTTGTAAAAACACCATTTAACCAAATATTCAAATTTCTTTTCAATCAGATTATGTGGAAGGTTAGTATATAAAGTAGAAAAATCTATCAACAGTCTGGAAAGTATTTTCAAATGCACGAAGCTTGTCCAAAACATCAAGAGAAATTTTTACGCTCCAAAAATAATTAATTTCACTGTTTTCGAATACCCTTTCACAGTGTTGAATAATAAATTCCTTCATAGCAGTTAAAGTAAGAGATAGAACTTTGGAAATATGGGTTAAAGAACACTTACTTGAAGCAGAGATAAAACGAGATTTAGATGGTTTTTTGTGCAATTTAGATATTCAGTACATAGTAGGTAACTTAAAGTATGCCGGGGCAACTCGAAGTGCTGTGGTCGCAATGATATGATCGTCAATGATACCTGATTCTGTCGAATGCACGGGAACGAAAGTGTTCGATTTTTTTATTTCGTGCATTAAAACCTCAAGGTAATATTTTCTTCATACCACAACGACATTGTTAGCTGCTTTATCGGCGGGAACAAACACGTACCGAAAATCAAGTACACGGATTTTTTACTTTATTCGATGAAGGTAAGTATTAGGCCTAAAATCTACAAATGAATTTTGAAATTGGCTGATTCTGAGTTGAAAAATTGTCATAAATTTATTAATAAAACGGTCTAGAGATTTTGAATCGGCCCCTTCTCTCCTGATCCAAGATTTGTAATAAGAGAGAAGGGAAGTTTTGATACTGTTTAGGCAGGAATTCCAATTGATTTTACTGGGTGGTCTAAACTTTGGTCCTTTTTTCAAGAAATTCATAACCTCTGGGTCATTGACGATTGAAAGGTCTCCGGTAACAACATGATCACAAGGAGCATATCTGAAATCAGATTTAGCACAGTCGCATGACAAAGGAATATTCGTGTCTAGTTCTTCATCAGCTGTAGTTTTTGTATAGTTAAAAATAATGTTACGTGCAGGTTTCTTATATTTATAAGATACAATAGGCGGTTCGGTATTAGAGAAAAAAGGTGGAATGAGATCTTGAATATTAGGGTCCATAAATATACTAGATATATTTATGAAGTCAAGTCCTCTATTAATGTAGGTTAATTTTATAAAATGTCGAATGTGGTCATCTGGGTTTTCAATTTAGGGAAACAGTTTATAGTAACCAAAAAAAAAAACCAAGAAGAGATGATGAGTGCACCTTCATATAATGGACTTGCATGAGATATAATACTACATTCCATTTTTATTTAGAAATGGGTATCGAACATAATTAACAAAACAGATGATGACGTCCATTATTTTTAAAGATTTTAATAAGATCAGTAATACTTGAGTCAGAGCGATGTTGTTTTCTGACATTACGATTTATTCGTTTACCATGCGACCGTTTGTTCCGTTTACGAGGAATAACTAAATTCATGACATTTATGTTTGATGATCAAGATATGCTACCCTGTCCCATGATGTTATCGTTAAGTCCCAGAGGGTATGCTTTTTGTAATTTTTTTATCCAATCAAGTTCAGCAAGTCATCTTTCTTTACGAAACTGTCTTTTACTTAAATTTAAATCTCTATTAATAATTTCAAGCGGCTGAACTTGAATATACTTAATGTTGTGGTTGTGTTTATGTTAGTGTTGATAAAGATAGCATTTATATTTTTTAAAGCGACGAAAGCGATACAGATGTTCAGAAGTTCTTTTCGTCAAATACCTACCAGTCTCCCCGACATACTGAATATTACAATTAGGTTAGGATCAAGTTATTAAATAAATTAAATTTGTTGTGCGTCAGTTAGCATCTTGGGTCAATTTAGTAGAGAAAGTTCTTCCATTTATACTAGATGTAACAGTGGTGTTTCTGATTAACCTGTTTTACGTTTGTCATTTCGAAGCACTACAGGGTAAGACTTTAGGATATCCATGAAAAGAGCTATTAAACGAATTGCATGTGTTATGTAGATTCTTTTGTTGTTTGGTATTTATATGATTGGACTGATGGTTTAAAAGAATTTACGGTATAGGAAGAGTGGCTGGTTATATTAGATTAACGGTTTTGTTGGAATTAGTTCAATAAGGTAAGGTAGTTCAATGTGGTAATGCTGTTCAATGTGGTAATTAGTTCAATGTGGTAATGTAGTTCAATATGGTAATGCAGTTCATTGTGGTAATGTAGTTCATTGTGGTAATGTAGTTCATTGTGGTAATGTAGTTCAATGTGGTAATGTAGTTCAATGTGGTAAAGTAGTTCAATGTGGTAATGTAGTTCAATGTGGTAATGTAGTTCAATGTGGTAAAGTAGTTCAATGTGGTAAAGTAGTTCAATGTGGTAATGTAGTTCAATGTGGTAAAGTAGTTCAATGTGGTAATGTAGTTCATTGTGGTAATGTAGTTCAATGTGGTAATGTAGTTCAATGCGGTAATGCAGTTCATTGTGGTAATGTAGTTCAATGTGGTAATGTAGTTCAATGTGGTAAAGTAGTTCAATGTGGTAATGTAGTTCAATGTGGTAATGTAGTTCAATGTGGTAATGTAGTTCAATGTGGTTATGTAGTTCAATATGGAAATGTAGTTCAATGTGGTTATGTAGTTCAATATGGTTATGTAGTTCAATGTGGTAATGGAGTTCAATGTGGTAATGTATTTTAATGTGGTTATGTAGTTCAAGTTCAATGTGGTAATGTAGTTTAATGTGGTAATTGTAGTTCAATGTGGTAATGTAGTTCAATGTGGTGATGAAATTCAAAATGGTTTTGTAGTTCAATGTTGAAATGAAGTTCAATGTTGTTATGTAGTTCAATGTGGTTATGTAGTTCAATGTGGTAAAGTAGTTCAATGTGGTAATGTAGTTCAATGTGGTAATGTAGTTCAATGTGGTTATGTAGTTCAATATGGAAATGTAGTTCAATGTGGTTATGTAGTTCAATATGGTTATGTAGTTCAATGTGGTAATGGAGTTCAATGTGGTAATGTATTTTAATGTGGTAATGTTGTTCAATGTGGTAATGTAGTTCAATGTGGTAATGTAGTTCAATGTTGTGATGAAGTTCAATGTGGTTATGTAGTTCAATGTGGTTATGTAATTCACTGTGGTAATGTAGTTCAATGTGGTAATGTAGTTCAATGTGGTTATGTAGTTCAATGTGGTAATGTAGTTCAATGTGGTTATGTAGTTCAATGTGGTAAAGTAGTTCAATGTGGTAATGTAGTTCAATGTGGTTATGTAGTTCAATGTTGTTATATAGTTCAATGTGGTTATGTAGTTCAATGTGGTAAAGTAGTTCAATGTGGTTATGTAGTTCAATGTGGTAAAAGAGTTCAATGTGGTAATGTAGTTCAATGTGGTTATGTAGTTCAATGTGGTTATGTAGTTCAATGTGGTAAAGTAGTTCAATGTAGTAATGTAGTTCAATGTGGTTATGTAGTTCAAGTTCAATGTTGTTAAGTAGTTCAATGTGGTAATGTAGTTCAATGTGGTTATGTAGTTCAATGTGGTTATGTAGTTCAAGTTCAATGTTGTTAAGTAGTTCAATGTGGTAATGTAGTTCAATGTGGTAAAGTAGTTCAATGTGGTAATGTAGTTCAATGTGGTAAAGTAGTTCAATGTGGTAAAGTAGTTCAATGTGGTAATGTAGTTCAATGTGGTTATGTAGTTCAATATGGTTAAGTAGTTCAATGTGGTAATGTAGTTCAATGTGGTAATGTAATTCAATGTGGTAAAGTGGTTCAATGTGATTATGTAGTTCAATTTGGTTAATATGTAGTTCAATGTGGTAATAGAGATCAATGTGGTAATGTAGTTCAATGTGGTAATGTAGTTCAATGTGGTTATGTAGTTCAATGTGGTAAAGTAGTTCAATGTGGTTATGTAGTTCAATGTGGTTATGTAGTTCAATGTGGTTATGTAGTTCAATGTGGTAAAGTAATTCAATGTGGTAATGTAATTCAATGTGGTTATGTAGTTCAATGTGGTTATGTAGTTCAATGTGGTAATGTATTTCAATGTTGTAATGTAGTTCAATGTGGTAATGTATTTCAATGTGGTAATGTTGTTCAATGTGGTAATGTATTTCAATGTGGTAATGTTGTTCAATGTGGTAATGTATTTCAATGTGGTAATGTTGTTCAATGTAGTTATGTAGTTCAATGTGGTAATGTAGTTCAATGTGGTAATATAGTTCAATGTGGTAATGAGTTCAATGTGGTTATGTAGTTCAATGTGGTTATGTAGTTCAATGTGGTTATGTAGTTCAATGTGGTAATGGAGTTCAATGTGGTAATGTATTTCAATGTGGTAATGTAGTTCAATGTGGTAATGTAGTTCAATGTTGTGATGAAGTTCAATGTGGTTATGTAGTTCAATGTAGTTATGTAGTTCAATGTGGTAATGTATTTCAATGTGGTAATGTTGTTCAATGTGGTAATGTATTTCAATGTGGTAATGTTGTTCAATGTTGTAATGTAGTTCAATGTGGTAATGTAGTTCAATGTGGTAAAGTAGTTCAATGTGGTAAAGTAGTTCAATGTGGTAATGTAGTTCAATATGGTAATGTAGTTCAATGTTGTGATGAAGTTCAAATTGGTTACGTAGTTCAAATTGGTAATGTAGTTCAATATTGTAATGTTGTTCAATGTTGTAATGTAGTTCAATGTGGTACTGAAGTTCAATGTGGCACTGAAGTTCAATGTGGCACTGAAGTTCAATTTGGTAATGAAGTTCATTGTTATGATGTTGTTCAATGTGGTAATGTAGTTCAATATGGTAATGTAGTTCGATGTGGTTTTGTAGCTCAATGTGGTTATGAAGTTCAATGTGGCACTGAAGTTCAATTTGGTAATGAAGTTCAATGTTATGATGTAGGTCAATGTTATGATGTAGGTCAATGTTGTAATGTAGTTCAATATGGTAATGTAGTGCGATGTGGCACTGAAGTTCAATGTGGTAATAAAGTTCAAAATGGTGTATTTGTTTAAAATGCCGAGAAAAAGTCTTCTCAAGATTCTTATTACTTATGCATTAAATTAGCACCTTTCACCAGATTAAATCCAATTCCTTAAAAATACCAGCTGCTTATTAAGTGGACTTGAATTCATGTATAAGAGGAGGCCTAAACCCTAGGATTTTGTTAATTTGACGAACCACCAGTTAACATTGTCCATCTCATTTTACTGATTACCAAATGTCCTGGTTATGGGTCAACTACATACCATTTCATGTACACAAAGGTCATGTAAGTAATTACAACTACATGAACTGGTTTAATATCACTGTACAACATTTAGGCACATCCATGACATTAAAGCTTTTTTTCCTCAATTTCAAATACTAGTAGTTATGGAAGCCTCGACGTGCCACAAAAAGAAAAAACATTTAACTCGTGGACACGAGTTTCAAACTTGTGCTCACGAGTTTCAAACTTATGCCTTGAGTGCACGAGTTTTTTTATTTTTTGTGCACGAGTTTCAAATTTGAGCACATGAGTTAGTAACTTGTGCGCACGAGTAAGTATCTAGAGTTTGTGACTTGTGCGCACGAGTAACTAAGTGGTGCGTACAAGTTTAAAACTTGTGTGCACCAGTTTATAAATTGAGCGCACGAGTAACTAACTCTTGTGCTCAAGTTTGAAACTCGTGCGCACGAGTTAAATATTTTTTTATTTCTTTTTGTTGGTGGCACGTCGGGGCTTCCATAGTTATAATGTTGTAAGATCGTTTTTGTCAAGTTTTGTCATAAGAAGGCAAAATATTTAGCATATGTTTCAATTTACAAGTATAAATCATATTCTACGTGACAAGTATGACAATAGATTATGCATTAACAACATTTAAAAGCTGCTGGTGTAAGAATAAGCACCTAGTAAAGGTTTGTCCAGCGCTAAACAAAGATTGCATAATATAAAATAATTGATGCCATTGCAGCCATGGAAATTAGCACGGGAACGACTGCCAGCAACCTGTAAAATGGTGTACTGGTCTTCTGATTTTAAGCATCGATTTTGACACAATCTTTATAGAATATTTTAAAATTGTTGATTCGGTCCTGTAAATCCAAAACCTATACAGTCCATGACCACCATTGACTCGTATTCTCCTCTCGTATAGTCTTGCAGTTTCCACAAGACATTAGACTTGAAATTACAAGCAGGTCACTGCAGATTCCACCCTCACCAATGATTAACTTTCCAGACGAAACAAAAGATTGGTAGTTTAGAAGATTTTCATTTTTTATATATCGGTCTTTTCTACATCAAGAGCCTGGCGATCGTGCGAGGACATCATTAATGTAAAGCGGTCGCTTTTCCCACTTGTGATGCAAAAAGCTCTCATTGACATTATGATGGCTGTTGACTTCTGTAAACGTTTGGTTAATAGCGAGCACAGCTCGCAAGCGGGCACGAAGTGTCCGCTCGAGCGGAGAGCTCTACGGTATTTATTCCCGCGAAAAATTTGCCTAATGCTGATATTGATTTTCCATGGTCCGGAAAGGCTCTCAAATTTTTACAGGAACGGAGTGAATTTGAAAATAATTACCCATTTTGCTAGTCGCATTCCAAAAATTATCTATTATAATGTAAAAAGAGAAAAATATTCTGATGACGACGAGTTGCTACATTTTTTTGTAGTAACCAAATTTTAATCGATTTTTTCTTACTTTTCTATTTAACGTTCAATCGCCCCTAGGATCTCGTCCCAAATGAACGTTCTAGAAAATTAACCAAAACAAAAATAACTACGATGGTTTCAGATCTTATTTGACTGCATCGATTCGAAATCAATTTTTTCTATTGAACAGAATTATGCTGTGCTCGCATTTAGGCACTGCCTATTGCATATTAAATCAAACCTTTTTTCTACCTTTGACATAAAAATCGATTTTATTAAGTTCATTGCATTACATGTAATACAACAAATTAAGGGACCGACAATTTACTTGAAAGGGGGGGGGGGGGCTTGGTTTCTTTTGAAACATGATCTGAAATCAGATTTGTGATATGAACAATATTTTTGCACCATACAGAGGTTAAGAAAGAAATTTTTTTCTGATGAATAATTTCTACCTAATAATATCATGACATTAATGAAAAAAATATTTTTGATTTATTATAAGCGTGGATTTTCTTTTGGACCAGATAAAAACATCGAGACCCTCCTTCAAGTGAATTGGTTGGTCCCAAAATAACAAAATTATTAAACCATATGCAAACATTATGCAAACTTGTTTATACAGCTTGTTCTTATTTCTTGACCGTTGTCATGAGATTCCATAACTGGTTCTAGATGACCTCTATTAATGCCCTGTGAACTCCGAAACTGTCAAGGTGAAAATGTGAAGCGTTATTTGCATTCAATATGTACTTTAAAAAAATGATAAAGCGCCGCTTATGTTATTTACATTGCTTAGCCACTAATATACCCAAGGTTTGATCATATCCACACAGAGTAATATAGAGGAAAACTTTTTACCTTAGAATAACTACATGAAATATTGTACTGTTATCATAGGTTTCAATGTACTTAAAAGACTTATCTTCTAACAGTAGATCTTGATCGTCCATTATATGACCATCGTCTAGATAAGGTTCTTTTCCACCATATACATCATGTGGACGACAACAATTATTTTTGTTTTAGGCTTTATATGTGGTAAGTTAAAATAATAATAACAGTTTAAATCTAGTGTATATTATATCCAAGATTTAGAAACAACCCTTTATGCCTATATATATGTTTATCTCTTTCCAGCTTGCAGTTTGCGATTGAAGCCTTTGTGAATCTATTACTCTTGTCAATTGCTATAAAAAGACTAGAGTATTGCTCTCCTAATTATAATACAAAGGACATCTTGTTGGTTCCATTTCGAAGAAAAAGCATCATTCTTGAAAATCATCCTGTCAAGAGAGTGCCGGAAAATTGGTCCATGAATTGTTTACCATATCCCTGATGACGATCAACCCATTATTTGAAGTTTTTAAGGCTTTATGCTTTAAATCATAGTACACCATCTTTCGTTAATAAGAATGATACTTTTTTTTTTACATAAATTGACTGTAAATAAAAGTATTAACAAAATTACCCAGCTTTGAGGATCAATCTCAATGTTCTTGGAAGAGAAAAGACAAAACATGGAAGACGTACCGGAAAAAAATAAAGATTGCAATTGTCCTGACTTGGTACAAGCATTTCAAATGAAATGGTTGATTTAACCAGGTTTTATGGCGCGCCAAATCTTATGGCACGGTAGTAACACAAAACACTACACGGCTGTAACAGAAAGGAACAGAAAATTTTCTCTGGAGAATAACTCTACGTCTAGATTTGCATACCATGCTCATGTTTGATGTTTCTTGTCCTTGTATTTTGTACAAATTCTCTCCAATAAAACACGACATTTATCGATTTGAATATAACTGTTTTTTTAACTTATACATAAAGTCAATAATTCATGCTCTCTTTTTTACGTTTCATATAAAGTCAGGTCAATACAATACCCTTTTAAAGAGTTTTTTTTTGGAGTTTGGGCAATGAGTGGCCCAGCCGCCGAACAAACCCGCAGCAGAGGCTAGCTTGCCGAAGAGGTGACAAAGGGTTTAGCAATTCTGACGTTGGGGTTTGCTCATCTTATAGAGCGACGAAGGTGTATATCCTTGATTGTCGGTCGCAGGGGTTGCTAGGTCATACGTAATGGCTGACTGCTGGCCACAGTGGGCTTATGAATGTGTTTGGAGAGTATCATGCCCCATGCACCTGAAAGCTTCATTTGTGGACCCACTACATACGTATACAGTATATAGGCTAAATTAGTTCATCCCCACTCATGCACCTGTCTTTTTACAGTGTTTCTAATTAATTTTTCCTTCGATTTCCACCCACTCTATATTTCTCACCATCGTCATCATATTAATTGTATCCATTTTATCATAATTTTCAATGGGGTCGCATGTATACCCGGATCGCGAGTTCCAAAATAGCCGCCATTTTACCTCGATTTTACTGGAAAACTTGTACCTACTCTGTGATAAATCAAACAAGGAAACCTTGTGCTTTCGCTTCAATCCCTTGGAAATGTTTGTTTTTATACTTCTTTAACCATTACAAATTGATGAACAAAACTTTTTATTAAATTTTCCTTCAAATTTTCCTGAAATAAATCGGTAATTAAAACATGTTGCTTCTATTGCTCCCAATGTTCTGACGTCAGATCTTACCTCAGTTGACCTTTGAAATTTGGACATTCTAATATCCGGAATGTTCCGGAACGGATAAACTCGCGATTGGTCTATTGGTAACTATAGAGTGTCGCTATTGTGTATAACACCAACTCACTCGTTATTTTTTTTGGTGTTTCAGTTTACTCACAGACCACACCTACATGCGGAGTACAATATTACCAGCCACACACACATAACCAAAACAGACAGACCAGAATCGTTGGTGGCCAAGTGGCCATTCCCCATAGCTGGCCTTGGATGGTAAATAGAATACTGACAAAGTCAGGGCGGGTATCGTTATTTTTCAAAAAGTAGTTGAAGGATTTATCTAAAACATGTTTTGTTCCACTTTGTATACATGTATTGTACTTAAATATCAAAACATTTCCGATTCTCGGTAGACTACAGTTCTTTGAACATGTATTGTTCTAAAAAAGACGTAGGTCTCAGATTTCCGATCGGTGGTAAATGAAAGCAATTTTGTTTACGTCAAATAAAAAAATCTAGTTATTAAGCTTTCTGTTCATTAGTACGGTATAATTGTCTATTCAGTACAGTGACCGTTGAATAGAGTAAAATGATCGACGTCAATTTTAACTTTCTGATGATTCATCTGCAGATTTTAGAAAAAAAAACCAAATAATTATGAGAACGTTATTTAGTAATAAAAGGTTTTCGTTACCCGTTTAAATATTCATATAGTGACAGTAAAACAACCGCTAATAAGGTGAGTTCACGTAAGAATAGTTTGGGTAAATATTCGTGTCGATACCATAATCTAAATCACACACACAAAAAAGACACAGATGCTAAACATAATCCAAACCTGTTTACTTTTTCTTTACCGGACAAAACATGATCTATCCAAATGCCTTACCAAAATCAATTTTACGTGGATCTTGGTATTTTTTTTTATCAAGGTGAGGCTTACCAGGTGATATAACCAAAGAATATGTTTATTACCATTCATCTTGATACTGTGCATACGGGGGTTGAATAAAAGGGCCAACCCACAAAAAATCAACATGATATCTATTTGTGGTCCGATTTTCAAAATCATATTTTTAAAGATCGCTGCCTGCTTTAATTATCAGATGTGCAATATTTCTCACATGCAGTTTTCTTGGTTTTCGAGAAATTAGAAGTTTATAAAGGCACCAAAACAACGCAAATGTTAAAAGTTTTTCTAATAATTTGATGCAAAAACTTACATTGCAATGGGTCGACATAATGTAATGAAATAGTTTTAATATGATGTAACTGATACAAAATCAGGAGGCTTCCGCTTGCATTCGGTTGGTGCTTCTAGTCACTTCCATTTCAGTAAAGGGACAAAAGTGAAAAATCGATGCTTACGCAAATTAACTGTTTAATGATTATCTTTGTCCCCCACCGCAACGCGGAGCGGGGACATAGAAATGCCGTCCGTTCGTCCGTCACACTTTTTGTAAGCGCTCTCAAGGCTACAAATTGTGTTGAATTTTCATGTACAAAATGTTTATATCACTAATATCTTGGTCAAGTTCAAAAATCAGCATTTTTCGATAATTTTTGTAGGAGTTATGGGACTTTGACCATAAAAAGACTGTTTTTTTTTGTGTAAAACAGACCTTCCCTACCGATGTTGACAGATTTTCTTGAAATATTGACGGATTTTCATGAAATGTATACACTAATACATTGGTCAAGTTCGACAATCAGCATTTTTCGATAATTTTTGTAGGAGTTAGGGTACTTTGACCATAAAAGCGACCCTGTTTTTGTGCAAAACAGACCTTCCCTACCGATGTTGACAGATTTTCTTGAAATAATGACGGATTTTCATGAAATTTATACCAAATGTTTAAACCACTAATACCTTGGTCAAGTTCGACAATCAGCATTTTGTGATAATTTCTGTAGGAGTAAGGGACTTTGACCATAAAAACGACTCTGTTTTTTTTGCAAAACAGACCTTGTAAGCGCTCTCATCCCTACAGATGATGACGGATTTTCATGAAATTTATACCAAATGTGTAAACCACTAATACCTTGGTCAAGTTTAAAAATCAGATGTGTTCGTTAATTTTTGCTTCACTGGTGGGGAACCCTGGAATTCCATTCTTGTAATTTATTCCATTTTGAAATCAGCTACTTTATGTACTTTGCATACATACATTTAAATGAACAAATCGGATGTTAGCTGTAGTCTTCTTTGCATTTATATTCTAAAAATCTTGGATAAAGACAAAATATAGCTATGTAAGCTTAGGTTTTACAGTCTTAACATTGTTATGATATTGATGCTGCTGAGTTGACTCATGAATGAGATTATCAAATATAGGCTAGCTAAATGAATTAAATTGTTTTATTAAGGCAATAACAAAACTACCAAACTTGGAGGGTCAATCTCAAATGTCCATGAGAAAAGACAAAACAAGGACAATATACAGGAAAGATTGACTTTGTAAAGCCATTTTAAAAGAAATGGTGGGTCGAACCATGTATAATGACACGACAAATCTCCTCCTTCCATTTTGATTTTTAAATCCATTAGTTACACCGTAACGGTCTTGACTTGGTGCAGGCATTTCAAAAGAAATGGTGGGTTAAACCAGGTTTAATGGCGCAACAAATCTCTCCTTCCATGTTGATTTTTGGGTCCATTTGTTATACAAAACAAAACACGGTTGTGAAGACACAATATATATTTTTATAACCTTGGTCTAATAGTCAGTCATGGAGATAGCGGTGTCGGATAAAAAATCTGTAAAATACTGACACTCATCAAAAGCATATCAATATAAACGATTGTCAAAACAACGTTATGTTCGCTTTAATGTGCATTTTTCATCATTTTTTATATACTTCTTAACATTAGGTTATCTAAAAATGTATTTCAGGTAAACCTAAGATTCCGAACTCAAGCCATTACGTGTGGAGGATCTATCGTGAGAGCTCCGAATGGAGAACTCGTTGTCATTACAGCTGCTCATTGTATAGATGGGTTAGTTTCTTTCCAGCAGCTGACACTTTGGGACTGTCCCGTGCAAGGCCCGGGTCTTGAATAGAGCTAAAGCAGAGCTTATATTGTTGCAATAGGCGATTGATCGATTGATTGAATACTGTGTGCCTAATGTCCTGTCGGTGATATTTCAGCCCTAGTTGTAGCATAAACTAGTTGTAATATATATATAAAAGTTGTTGAAAGAGGCGACTTAGGGTCTCATAACTATGACGTTGAGTAAGTATTCAGTCAACGGTGTGTACCATAGACGTCTGGATAGTTGCCCAAGTCCACAAAGAAATCAGGTCATTATTCAAAAAGCCAAGCCAATGACCAAAATTGTCCATCGTCTTTGAAGAGTGAAGCGCCTCATAAACGTAAAACAATCATTTACTCGAGTAAAAATTTGAACTCGTCCATGTTGTGGTTTATTACCTTTAAAATATTTGAAAATCTGAAAACCTATTGTCCGTAGACTTGCTCTCTCTAATTCTTGATTTAGTGATTTTCTACATCTCATATACATGTATATCTTATATATATTCAGGAACTTGAACTAAAAGACCTTATGGAGTCTTAGTATCACAATTGATTTGTTTCTCAAGAGCTTGCGGGAATTACATCAATTTCTTTGGCAGAATGTCACGTTTGACACACAAATTGTTGACACAGGGTTATGTTGCTCCTCGTTTGCTGTCTTTACTCAAGACATTTTATGGTAGAGATCATGCACTCATAGATAAATATGGGATTTCTATCTCCCAAATGATTTCTATGTTGGTTTGTCACAGGGTTTTGGTTTGACTTCCTTTACCGCATTGGAAATTGGCAGCTCATCGGAAGTGCTACAGCTGACGGAAACCGCTTACTCTTCAGGGGCACCTGAGTTTGCTCTAATCGTAATTAGAGTTCGCTTTGTTAATTGATATACAGTGTTTTTTCTATGATTAGAGAAATCTAAGATCACAATGACCCTTACTTGGAACATGTTTGCGTTTGATCAATTGTCGCAACTAAAACAATTGCTTTACAAAATCAACAACGATGCCTACGGGCAAACCTCCATATTTTTTCAAACTTAAGTACATGTACAAAATTCAGCCCTATTAGTTTAATATTTAATTTTTCAAGAATGTCAAGCTGGCTCCAATTTACATGTCGTGTTCATACAAAGTATTATTGTTGTTTTATGTTTTATAAGCTGTAAAATGTGCGCATCAATAAGTCTAAACCTGCTACTTTGAGATGTTCCACTTGTCCTGAATCTTCAAAGAGAAATTATTTGATGCTTTTAAAGCCTTATTTGAAAGGAACCTGTTCCCAACATTAAGATTTTGCCAGCTAACTTATATCAAACGTATTACAACTTGATCACCCAAAACTTCAAGAGTTTGAATTCTAATTGTCAATTAAACTGGTCTTATGATAAAGTCTCTTTTACCTACTTTTAGACAAAACTATCCAGCCGATTGGAAAATAGATGTTGGAGTCCATTCACGACAGGCTATGGAACCGAACCAAATGGAGTATGGTGTAAGGGAGATAATCCAACATCCAAACTTTAATTTTCAATTTCTTGAAGATGATATTGCTGTCATGAAACCTAGCACTCCGATCGCTGAAAACAATTACGTGCGTCCGATATGTCTGACACAAGAAAGCGCCGAGAACTTGGTGGGACAGGATTGTGTTGTGGTCGGTTGGGGTGCGACTGTTCAAGGTAAGACTATAACTTGAAATATTTTATATGGGACGCAGTCCCACATATGTAGAAATTTACAAAAGTTAATGGTTTGTAATTTTTATGAAACGGATGTGCCGAGCGCACTAGGCATGAATTTCTATGGGGCCAGAAATTCGATGCTTTTTTTGGAATAAATTTTAAAATTCACAGATTTAATAACCACAATTAATTTTCTTTTAAAAATGTACAGGAGAAAACGGATGGTAAGACAAAACTAAACTCTCTAAATATATTTTCAATGAAACTCTCGTTGTCAAAGAGATGAATGATCTCGCCAAGTTCTCGCGAGAATGGTCATTGTAAACAGGTGCGTTAGGAATAATCGTGATTGTTTACTGGTAATTCAACCAAATTATGGCGATGTTTAAGACAATATTTTAAATAAAGCTTAACAACACTGAATAGTAAAAAAGATTGTCTTACCTTAGCTGATCATGGAAATTGATGTTTAAATCAATCCTGTGCATGTGCAGTGTTCCAGTGTTTTTTTTTCCTCCAAAATCCTGATTGAAACAAGTCGTCATTTTCCGCCAGGTTTTTATATCAATTTTCTCCACCCAATACTTCTAAAAAGATATATTGGTATACAGAAAGTCACCAAAAACCTGACAGAAAAAAAAGGTTGCTTTGTTTACTTCTGCTGGAGCGCGAAATACTCTGACCGGGAAATGACGTCATGGATTGCGTAACACCAAAAGATGGTTATTTCGTCCCGTCAACGTCATCCTATTACATTTTGACACTATTTTAGAATGTTACTAATATTTGTCATTCGCACAAATAAATTAGATATTTGTAATAATTAGTTATTGATCAATGACATTTGTTGACAACTATTTTTTAAAGCTGCGTCCCATTTTAGGTTCACCTATTATCATATTAGATGTTTCTGTCGATTCGTGTTTTGATAGAGTTCGTATAAGAAGCAGAAGAACCATCGAAGCATCCGAGTGTCGAAAGTCCGAAAGTGATAAGGAAAAAATATCAACACAACCGAGAACATATCGAAGTAAAACACAGCTCCCACCAATCCAATAGATAACAATAAAATAATAAAAACAAACCCACACACAAAAACATAAGGAATATATAGCAATCATCTACGCGAAAACAAGTCTGTCGTAACGAGGGTTACAATATAATTTAATGAAGGAAGTTTCAGACACCTGCATACATGCTGGGAACAACCGAATCCACAACTGTATAAACCTTCAAATAAATGTCACCATTACCAGGGGTTCATGAGGATAAAAACAAAGCCCCATGAAGAAACAACAGTTTATTCGTGTGAAAGGTAGAAATACCATTTATTTCTATCAGTGCATGTACATTATGACTTCATAAAATTTCTAGTGTAAAGACAACAATCGAGAAGTATTTAATCCTTTATTAGCAATTTTATGTTAGATGTGCCCTATCAAGAAAACTGCTGTTAGTTCTACTCGCTTGGGAATACTTAATTAGTTGTGATATGAAAGGGTCCTGTCAATTCTGTTCTAATTTATGTTTTGATTCGATGCAAGCTTTACCTTCTTTAACTTCCAGGAAGCGGTCCGGTGGACACACTTAATGAAGTTTACAAACCAATATTGTCAGACAACGACTGTAACACAGCTCTAGGGATGTTTGGATACGATCCTAACTCTATGATGTGTGCAGGGAATCTTGTACAAGGGGGAGTGGACGCATGTAGTGTAAGTGTTCTCAGCCAGGAATCTTTATCAAAGCTTGTGTATTTCGTCGAATTTATGTTAATGTTTTTCTTGTCAAGGAGAGGGTCTTTTATTTCACTTTAGGATTGGGCTTGTTTGAATCATATGTTGTTTATTTTCAATCCAGGGCCAATTGAAAAACAGCGAGCAGCGACCACTGGTCACATTGAAGGCTGCAGGCTGTTTTCCATCGTGGATTTTATTTAATTGTCGTTTATATTATTGTAGGCTGTGTCGTGTACACTTATTCCACATCTCATTATTTTATAAATACAATACAAAAATGAAGGGATATAGAGTGCATATGAATCACACAAAATCATATACATTTTGTATTGAATCAAGGAAAGGAAGAGCGCTTAATTGCTGCTCTTCACTCTAAAATCCTAGGGAGGTATAAAACATTGATGAAGCCATTTAAGGTACCGCTGATTCCCTATTGTGAGTTAACATGGTTAAGGACGGTGAGGCTTTAAGCGAAATGCTTTGCTAAATGTCGATGAAGCTATACCTGTGTATTGAAGTTTATAAACGCGGACTAATCAACAAAATAAACATACAAATCTGGTATTTATATCTTTTCTGAAAATGTGTTATATCATTTAGGTTTTTTTTGTGCATTGTACCCCTTTGTTTGTCTTTTTTTCAGTATGATTCTGGTGTACCTTTCGCTTGTAAAAATGCAACAACAGGAGTATGGGAACTCGTCGGTAGGTTAAGTTAATGTACTATTACACAAACTATTTAAAAAAAGATTCAAGCAAAATACTTAAAGAGGGATAGCTAGCTAATCCCGAATGTCAAAAGGGGATAGGGGAAGAAAGAAAAAAAACGGAAATATCGATGCAAAATTTCTTTTCCTGGTACAGACGTTTCCAAACAGTGGTTCAATAGGCTCCAATCACATCTCATTCATTTCGATTTACATGTATGTTCTTAATCTACCGTACCGGTCAGTAGTTACAAACACAATTTCAATCAATAGTGCTATGTATTTTCATGATTTATACTTCTCAGCTTTTGGGTTATTTTTACTTTGTTTGCTGAAACAGACGAAAACAGTAAAGCACTGCAACATCAGTTTTGATAGAAATTCTCCTGAGAGTTTAAACTTGAAGATGCTGAGCTGCTTTAATTAAGATATTTTATAAAACCAAGCACTGTATGATGACATTTGTTTGTAGGTATAAGCAGTTGGGGATTTGGTTGTGCCCAGCCTGGTTACCCCGGGGTCTATGCTGATGTCTTCAACTTCCTGCAGTGGATCCACGACAATTCCCAATCCAGTGGGGGCAGTGGTTCTACTGTAGGACCGTTATAATGTTAGAACAATAAACAAGCATGACATTTTTATATAATTAAAATAAAAAAAGGAAAAGTGAATATCAATTTCAACTGATTAAAAAAGATATATACATGTAATATATTATGAACAAAACTCTTACATTCCAATACTATCCTTTATTTCCATCAATTAGATGCAAACGACACTTTAATAGTACTTTGAAAAATCTCAATTATCTGATAGAAACGACACAACAAGGCAGACACATCGGAGAAATTGAAGATTGCAATGACCCCGACTTGGTACAAACATTTCAAAAGAATCTCGCAACTGAATGATTTAACGCTCAAGCCTTTTACATTTGTAATTACTTATCTGCGAATTCAGCTAGTATCGGATATTCTTATCAAATACACGACCTTGACAACCATTTTCGTCATTTTTTAATATATCATCTACTTGTCAGACCATTCTTAATAATTAATGTAACAACAAAGCTATGCTTGGAAGAATTCAATTGTCTCAGAGAAAAGACAATACAAGGAAACGTGGGCAAAACCATATTAAATGGCGCCAAACCTCCCTCTTTTATAGTGATAATAGAGTCCGGAGGCGGTAGTAAAACAAAACAAGAGTCTACGGACTATGTACCTCCGACAAGGACCGTTTGTATGATGCATCATGATGATCTCGGGGCCCCGCAGGCTACCTTCCCCTCAGGTCACAAGATCGCTTTTAAAAACTCTTTGGATCGTTTTTTAGCTCACCTGACCCGAAGGGTCATGTGAGCTATTGTCATCACTTGGCGTCCGTCCGTAAACTTTTTAAAACGTTAACTCCTCTGACACCGTAAGTCCAATAGCAACCAAACTTGGTATGATTATTTATTAGCATTCGGTGTTTAGAACTGATGTGGGGATTTTTGATTCGTCGTAAAACATGGCCGCCGTGGCTAAAAATAGAACATAGGGGTAAAATGCAGTTTTTTGCAAATAACTCAAAAACGGCTACAGATATCAAAATTCTGGCCCAAAGTAAAAGTGATCAGCACCTCAAGATCTACATACCCTGAAATTTTGAAGAAAATCCAACATTCCATGTAGGAGTTATTGCCCTTTTTGTGGATTTTTTGCAAATTTTGCACCTGTTTAGCTCAATATCTTGAAAACTATACTAGATATTTGAGAAATTTAAATTGCATATTGTTAAGCACATCAAGATCTACAAAATATGTATAGGGTCAACGTTGTAGGACCTTTCCTTTTAGGAGTTATTGCACTTAGAACGTCAAAATTGAGCATTTTAACAGCATTTCCTCATTACATTGAAAACGTTAACTCCTCTGACACTTTAAGTCCAAATAAAACCAAACTTGGTATAGTTGTGTAGTAGCATTAGGTGTATAGAACTGATGTGGAAATTGTTGGTTGGTCCTAAAACATGGCCGCTGTGGCTAAAAATAGAACATAGGGGTAAATGGCAGTTTTTTTGCAAATAATTCAAAAACGATGACAGATTTTAAAATTTTGATCATTGGGAACATAAGTGATCAGCACCTCGAGATCTACCAGCTCTGAAATTTTGAAGAAAATCCAACAACCCATGTAGGAGTTATTACCCTTTTTGTCGATTTTTTTGCAATTTTTGCACCTGTTTAGCTCAATATATTGAAAACTATACAAGATATTTGAGAAATTTGAATTGCATATTGTTAAGCGCATCAAGATCTACAAAATATGTAATAGGGTCAACGTTGTAGGACCTTTCCTTTGAGGAGTTATTGCCCTTAGAACGTCAAAATTGAGCATTTAAAAAGCATTTCCTCATTACATTGAAAACGTTAACTCCTCTGACACTTTAAGTCCAATTGGAACCAAACTTGGTATTGTTGTTTATTAGCATTAGATGTATAAAACTGATGTGGGGATTTTCGATTGATTGTAAAACATGGCTGCTGTGGCTAAAAATAGAACATTAGGTTAAACTGCATTTTTTTGCTAATAACTCAAAAAGGGTGACAGATTTTCAGATTTTGATTGAGAACAAAAGTGATCAGCACCTTAAGATCCACCATATTGTCAGATGAACCCCTTATTAATCTTATGACCTTTTCAACTTCAAATAGATTTTGCCTAATGACCTTTACCTCAGGCACATATGTCAGGTGAGCGATTCAGGTTCCTGGGAGCCTCTTGTTTAAGAATGTCACAGGTCTTTTTTTATATTTTTATTTCTGAATAATGAAAGTGGGCCGTTATTGACCAATTGAAGGGCATAATAGTACCCCCCTCAAAAGTCTCTAGGCCGCTTTCGATCCTGCGGGTGCCCTATTTCCTAGTTAGATAGTTGCATCTAGCACAAAACTTGTTTACACTAGTCCATATAACTCATGGGTTGTTGTCATCTAATAAGAAATATTTACAGAAATCATCAGGTCTTATGCTCGTTGACAGATAAAAGTACAAGGTGATGGTATGTCATAGAGTTTTTTTGTAGGATGTACCATTACCGGGTTTTTACACTCGATGTATCGTTAACACCTATAAAAAGGATGAACTGCTAACCCTGTCGGGGCACCTGTAGTAACTCTCATTTCTATCCGAGTCCACGTTTCTGATATTTGATTTGTTAGAAAACATGGCCGCCGTGGCTAAAAATAGAACATAGGGGTAAATTGCAGTTTTTTGCTAATAACTCAAAAAAAGTAACAGATATCAAACTTTTGGCTCGGTAAAAGTGATTAGCACCTCAAGAATTATCTGCCCAGAAATTTTAAAGAAGATCCAACAACCGATGTAGGAGTTATTGCCCTTTTTCTGGATTTTTATTCAAAATTTTGCACTTATTTAGCCTTATATTTTGAAAACTATACTAGATATTTCAAAAATTTAAATTGCATATGATTTATAACATCAAGATCTACATTTCATATAATTAGGTCAAAGCTGTAGAACCATTTCTTTTAGGAGTTATGGCCCTGGAAGCGTAAAAAATAACCATTTTTGGCCGGATTTCATGGAGGAAAAATCCGGGTTATAAAATGGTGAATGTCGGGCGGGCCGGCGGCGGGCGGCGTGCGGGCGGGGAAAAAATTTCGTAGCAGTTTTTTCAGCAACTACTAATCACAGCCACTTGATATTTGGTATACAGCATCAAGATGGGGTCCCATAACGTGGGATTCGATTTTAGGTCTGTCGCTCACCTACTTCCTGTTTAACGAGATCCAGCCATTTTTGACTTTGACAGATTTTTCATTTCTTTTCCCCTGAATTTCAAAGATCAACTTGTCTGACACCATAAAACCAACTGCATTAAAACTTGGCACACTTGTTTAATAGCATATCTGCTACAATTCAGACGTTTGGATTTTTGATTCGTCAAAAATATGGCCGCCCTGGCTAAAAATATAACATAGTCGTAAATTGCATTTTTTTGCTAATAACACAAAAATGGTTACAGATATATCAAATTGAACAAATCAAAAGTGATCAGCACCTCAAGATCTACCTGCTCTGAAATTTTCAAGAAGATCCAATTATCGATGTAGGAGTTATTGTCCTTTTTTTCAATTTTTTTCACTTATTTAGCCCTATTTCTTGAAAACTATACAAGATATTTCAAAAAATGCATATGATTAAGCATATCAGGATCTACATTTCATGTAGTTAAGTCAAAGCTGTAGGACCATTTTTTTAGGAGTTATTGCCCTTAAAGCGACAAAATTTACCATTTTTAAGTAATTTTCCTCTGAATTTCAAAGATTAGCTTGTCCGACACCGTAAGACCAACTGCATCTTAACTTGGCACACTTTTTAATAGCATATCTGCTACAACTCAATTGTTCAGAATTTTGATTTACCAAAAAACATGGCCGCCGTGGCAAAAAATAGAACATAGGTGTAAATTGCAGTTTTTTGCTAATTACTCAAAAATGGATTAAGATATCAAAATTGTGCAAGAATCAAAAGTGATCATCCTATTAAGATCTACCTGTCCTGAAATTTTGAAAAAAGATCATACTGCTGAAGTGGGAGTTATTGCTCTTTGTCATAATTTTTGCAAAATTTTGCACTTATTAAGCCCTATATCTTGCAAACTTAATGGGACATTTCAGAAATTTAAATTGCATTTTGTTAAGCACAATAATATCTACAAAATATGTGTATCTGTGTAGTTCAGGTGAGCGATTCAGGCTCCTGGGAGCCTCTTGTTTACAAATGTATTCTACTTGTCTTTTGAATCTTATCTTGACTCGGTTACTACGTACAGGCGATATCTAAATGCCCCCTCTTCTACTGGTGCCCCTGTGTTTCTAGGAATCTCCCTTCATTTTGGTATACTCCCAGGAGAATATTGCTTCTCAGAGGCAACGTTTTTAAATTAAGTTGGACATTTTATCATCGCCTGTACTGAAGATTACAATATTTTTTTTATTTAATGCTGTTGTCTCTTAGTAACATTTATTCAGCACAATTTAATCAGAAGACACATCTGTAAGAAAGCAACGACTCTTATAAGTAGAATGAACAAAAGCTTTCAATGGTCCAGACCTCAATGTACACCGTTTTGCAATCCCCCGCAACTAATTAAAAATCGACACAAATGACTCAAACAATTCAAATCAATGTTAATCCTTTTGAATACATAAGTTTTATTTTGCTCAATGCAGTCAGCTATTTTGTGTATTATATGATGTCCCCAATCTAGGCCACTTGGACAAACATTGTCATTACTTGGTGTCGGTCGTGGTCTGTTTTCATGTTTTGCCGTATAGAATGAAAACTTGATCTATTGCTTGCTTAAACGTTCAGCTGATTGAGCTCCACCATCGCTATTGGGTCAAAGATTTTAGATGTTTAAGTTGTCTGATGACCATGTCAGAAGTTACCTTTATTGCTTTAAGACCAGGTGAGTGATTCAGGTTTAAAAATCAATCGTTTGTTCGATTTATTAATCCGTTTATACGATCCATAAAAACGATTTATCGTACAAACGATATTTATAACTCGTACAAACGAAATAAGGTAATTAAGTTTTTTTTCTTTTTATTGTTTCACACGAATAAGCCGTCGTACATTCGGTATTTTTACCTTATTTGTGAAAAAACAAATAGAACGCTTGATGAAAGATAAGGTTTTTGTTCGATCTTGCTCCTGTTGGTCTTGTTTTTATTTTTTTTATTTTTTGAATAATGATTTTTGATTACACTCCAATATTTGTTATACCACCTTACAAAGAAAACAAAAGATAAATCTATGAACTTTAGACCAACTGCATAAATACACCATTTTAAATCCATATACTTTAATTGCTTAATGCCAATCGCAAAATGTATCCTGCTGTTAACAAAATTTTCAATACTAATTATTAGTAATTGTAAACGTTTGTCAATTATTTCAACATATCGTATTTTTCCGCAACATTTGATGAGAAAATAATTAGTCATATTGTTTGGACCTATTATTTCACTGAAGAGCAAACACAAGCCTGAATCAGTTAAGAGATCATGTGACCAAATTTACGATCAAGTCAAACAATTTCACCGGATATAACAAAGGTAATTAGGACATGCGTGGAGGAAGTTGTTTTGTGATTTATGTCGCGACCATTATTGATTACGATTCCCATCCAAGAATTATGTCTTCTCTGTTTCCAACTAGTGTTGACAAAATATAAATTCTCCGTTGTAAACTCTGAAGGTATAGTGTATGTTCTTAATCGATATTGTTTGAGAATGAAAACCAACAACAACAACAACAACAACTGGCTTGCTAAATGGTCAATTCAGCTTAGAATAGGTTTTTTATTGTCAATTACCATAAGTAAAGGTTTCAGATTGTGCGAAATTTTTGTCGAGGGTTTCGTCACTTTCTGAGTTGATTGAGGACACATTGACCTGGCTTATAAGCTTGGGTCAATTTCTTTCTGGTTCAAAGGTCGTACGACGGCCTTTTACGCATATGCATATGTTATACATGGGCTCAGGTTCTGAAAGCATCGTCCTGCGTGGTCTACATTTCACATCGTTGTTTTAATTTGCTTTTGCCCAGATTGTGACTGAAATTCTGTTTACTGGATATTAAGCAATACACCAATCAACCAACCAAGGCGCAGTTTTCATTATTACGCCTTAATCACAAGTTTATACATTTATACACGCAAACTACATGTTGTAGGTTATCTACAAATTTGTTTTTAATGTAAAACAAAATGTTTGCTCCACTGTATCAAATTACATGAAGGACAAGGTTCGTCAGTTAATTGCCCAAGGTCGGTTGTTTTACATGTACATGGTTACATTAATTTTTTCCACTATGACATCCCCCCTTGTAAATTATGAATGGTTTATCTTAATCTATCTCACCAAATTGAAAAACGAGACATTTACACATTGGAACTACACAGAACCGACCGACAGTAATACCTCTATATTGTTTCTGTACATTTTTACAAATTCGATATTTCAAAGAACCTGCTTCAAATATCGATAAAAGTAAAACCAGCAGGATTCCCTGTAGAACACTAAATTGCACAGTCCTACTCATCCCTCCTTTTTCAGTGGTGATCAAAACTCTCATCACGCATGTCACGATTTACCTTGTGTCGCCATTTCTAGATTTTTAATGGCTTTTCGCAACACTTTAAAGCGTCATACCATTTTTGCTCTCCCTGTTTTGACAGTTTTCCAATCGGTATCTTTTATCGATAGATCTATTTCAAAGTAAGTACGAAACAAATAAATACAAGATTCGTGTGCAGATTCAATTGTTTATTAAAGTCTCACCACATATACATGTACTCATAAAACAAAGATAAAACATACAAATTAGAATCCATACATCAGTCATTCATTTCTATCTCATTATTTAATTACATGCAAGTCAAATTTTTTATGAGAATTGTATAAAGATGTAATACACAAAATAATGATTATGAGATATTGGACAACATGTATATTTATATACACGCGCGAAATAAAAGAAAAATAAATAAAACGATTATCTGCAAATTTTTTTTTAATTTGATTTATTGATAAATTATCTTTGCATGAAATAAGACCCGAAGAATGTTGAAGAAAATGTGTGATATTGGTCAGTTGCAGACGCATCATCACATGTGAATAATGACAAAAATGAATGAGGTACTCATATTTATTTTTATCTCGAAAAAGCTAGGTCTTTTGTCATTTAACTTTTAGAAAATGTTATATAAAATTTAAGGTAATAACAAAACTACCGAACTTGAATGATTAATCTCATAGTCCAGAGAAAATGACAAAAACGAATCAGTCATACTGGAGAATTGGTGGATCGCGATGGTCCTGACTTGGTACAGGCATTTCAAACAAAATGGTGGGTTGAACCAGGTTTTATGGCGCCAAACCTCCCTTTTCCATTGCGATCTTAGGATCCGGTAATGACCATAGAACACAAGATATTAGAAAGCATGAAAAGAAGATATATACAGATCTATTAATTGAAACTTTTCAAGGCCAACACTAGAACACTTCACTAATTGAACGGACAAACTTTAAGTTACTTATTACTTACTAGACTTACTTGACTGTCAAAGTGTCCAGTATTATGGTAAAGTATATTTAGAGTTAAGGCTACATGAGTGCAACAAATTATAAATGTTTATATGTTTAAAAAATGCAAAAAAGTTTACAAAAAGGATTGTTTGCATTCATCAAGAATAAGTAAACCACAAAAAAAAAACCCCAAAAAAAACACATACATTCAAAACTATCGACACATTGATGCAAAAGTTTTTTAGAATTTAATGCATCTCGTAATTTACAAAATAAGTTTTAGAATAAAAGATAAATATCGTCGATTCCAACTTATTAAATTTACAAAAAAATGACTTAAAGTTAGAAAAATGTAGCCACGTTTATTTAAAAGTGTTGGAAATAGAAAATAGTAAATATATGACACAATGATATAAAAAAGGCTTGAGTAAAGTAGCTCAAAATATTTATTGAAAATGTGTTTAAATGTGTTTTGTTCATGGAAGGATAAAAAGTTGATATCAAGTTGATATCAAAGTGTTCAAGTCTTTTAAGAAGATAAAAAGAACCTAAAGGTACAGTCAAGCACATCGGTAATAAACAATGAGGTATGCATCGGACGGAATAACAAAGAAAAGTCTTGTTGGTCATTCATTGGAACTGTTAAGAAAGACTACAATAGCCACGACGTCAACATCTCTTTAAACATTTATCTAATGCCATAAAAAATAAGCGTTCTCAAAGCGTTCAATCATGTGACACCCAAATAAGTTTAAACAATGCATTGCGATCATGTGATCTTAATTACTAAAAAATTTCAATCAGATCTGTTTTGCAGAATCGGATCAAACTAATTTCAAAAGGGATTCTACCTGCCTTTAAATGCAGACAAAATGAGAGGTGAAGAAGGGGGGGGGGGGCTCAAATACAATTGTGCAAAAACTCTACACATATATAACAACGTCTTCAGAGAAAAGCAGGATGCTTATCCCCGGATTTCTTGGCTGTCTGGATCCGACACTGTTGCTAATGTTGACCTGAATGTCTGTTCAAAATGTCAACAATTAATTGCTGTTATAACTGTACCAAACGAGATAACAACACATTCCCTGATAAAATGAATAGCATAGTTCCCCATGAAACGGTTAACGTTTTCCCGTCATTACACATATCTTCATCGCAGCAATACCGTTTGGAACAGCCTAGCACCAAATATCCATGGTCCTTCTGAAGGCACTCTTCATATTCGTCATTCGACGTCGGGAAGCATTCACCCGACGAACAAGTTCTTATGACAGATTCATACAGAGTCTTATTGTCTTGCATTTTGTAGAGAACTTTCTGAAAAGGAAAAAGGTAGAGAATTTTGGTAACGGAACACTTTTCAGATTATACAAAAACTATACTCATGATAACATAAAGGACTTAATTTATAGCTCTCATATTATCTTTAACGTTGGTAACGGTAAACAGTACTTGAACCGTAATGAATCTTGGATTTTCCCTGTCATGCCTGTGGTTAGATAGTTTTCACGCTCACACAACTGACCTCTTGAGTCTTACATGTCCCCTGTGCTAACGGTTTTCACTCACACAGCTGACCTTTATAGTCTGACCATCTCCTTGCCCAGTGGTTTTCAACTTCTCAACATTATCATTTAATGTTCATTATTATAATCCTTTTATGTTCATTGCCATTTTTATTACCAGTCAGGTGTTGCTAGACATGCTCAACTTTCTCATTGACAACCTATTTGTTCAGTTGGTGGACGTGTTTTTCAGCAAACAATAGGAATTCCAATGGGCACTAAATGTGCACCTTTGCTTGCTGATTTGTTTATTCATCAATATGAAGCAGACTTCTTACAATCTCTTCAAGACAAAAAGGATCGTAGACTAGCTATCTCTTTCAATCTCATATTCCGTTATATTGATGATGTCCTTTCACTAAAAATTCTCGATTTGGTGACTTTCTCCGTCTCATTTATCACCAGGAGCTTGAGATAAATTACACAATGGATTCTAGGAAGTCTGCTTCATATTTAGATCTACATCTCGAAATTGACTCTCAAGGAAGACTTTCAACAAGGCTCTATGATAAACGTGATGACTGCAACTTTACAATTGTCAACTTTTCCTCCTTGTGTAGCAACATTCCGTCCGCTCAAGCTTATGGAGTTTACGTATCTCAATTGATTCGTTACTCCAGAACGTGTGGGACTTACATCGATTTCCTTAGCAGAGCGTCATGTCTGACACACAAATTGCCCACACAGGGTTATGTTGCTCCTCGGTTGCTGTCTTCACTTAAGAAGACAGCAACGGAAGAAATCATGCACTTATGGACAAATATGGGATTTCGATCTCTCAGATGAGTGCAGATGTTGATGTCATAGGGTTTTGTTTTGTCTTCCTTTACCGGATTTGACACGCTGGATAGACATTTGGCAACGCGACAGGTGTGCTATAGCAAGCAGGAACTGCTTACTCTTCCGGAGCACCTGAGTTCACTCTTGTTTCGACTGGAGTTCGCGTTGTTGATTGATATTCAGTTGTTTTGTGTTTCCATGTTTTACATGTTGCCTTTTTTTTGTCCCGTTCTTATGGGTGTTTACTGGTTTTGTCTCTGCCCTTTCGGACTTTTGACATTCGGATACCCCATTGGTACCTCTGCTTCTTCCTTAAAACACAAACTCAATCACTCACTCACTCCACACTCTCAGGCGAAAGAACAGACAGGAACACTTTATGATAATTGATAGAACAGATTTAAGGTGACAGTACCCTTTTTACATGAAAGGATATATTAATAGTTATCGTTGTTTAGTTTTGCCCGTAATTTGAGATTTACAATGGAAAAAAAAAACCTCGATAGCCTTAATTGAGATCTGTTGTTGCTAGTCACCGTTTTTCAATCATTTCTGGATATCTGATATACTAGTTTTCAATATACTATTTTTAAGGTATTTATCTGTAGTTGGTTCCGTATTCCATCTTTTCTTTTGTATTTACTTATTTTGTCTGTTTTTTCGGACTTGGTACTTTTGTGAAGGTTCCTTGATATTCCTTTGCATCTTTATGATGTATTTACACTTGTTAATATTCTGAATATGACTGAAATATTGCCGACGGGACATCAATCAATCAATCAATCAATCAATCAATCAATCAATCAATCAATCAATCAATCAATCAATCAATCAATCAATCAATCAATCAATCAATCAATCAATCTTAATGATATATTGCATGTTATTTATATCCAGTTGTAAGCATTCAATTGTTAACACATACCAAGCAGCTTTCTGTCTGTTTACAGGCCACTTTCTCTGCCTTGTAGTTATTTTCAGGGTTACCAGTACAGTCGTCAGAAATACATTTCCAACATTGTAAACTCAGGACTAAATCTGTGAAAAGAACGAAAAAAATATGTATATTTTACATAATCTAAGACACAAGCTTATACAATCATGCACAGTGTTGATTGGAGTTTGTTTATTACTGTGTATTCATTAGAAGATCATTTCAGTTCTGGAACGGACAAAAGTACTTAACATACAATCAATTTACCTTACCCTCAATGGGTCCAATATTTTGAGCAATTCAATATATATAATGCAGAATATTTCACTTCAGTAAATCAGGTACAACTAAGATCGTTCCCAGTTAAATCAAGAGGAAATACACTGGACATTGCTGGATTTTTTAGGGCAATCTTCTGAATTTGAATTTGAACTATTAACAACACTCTTCAATTAATATGTTCAATATAAACAAGTGTTGACAAGTAGTAATGTCCTGTCAACAGATTTTTTCCTCTACTAGTGATTATTTTTATGTTGTGCGTTTCCTATATTTCTCTGTTTTTTCTTTTATGTCTACTGATTTTGTCTTAGCCTTTTTAGTAGGATCCTAACGGTGAAAGCTGAAGGGGATTTTAGATTTGCGCTCTGTCTGTCCGTCCGTCCGTCCGTCCGTCCGTCTGTCTGTCAAGCCTCGATTTTTCTACATACTTTTTTCTATACTCTTGTAGATAATGAAATTATTGTTGGTGCAATGTATATGAGTCTACCATCGTGAGTTACAGATCAAATATACGTTTCGTTTTGGTCTGCAAATTTTAACAGGAGTTATGGCCTTTTGAACTTTGAAAAATGACTGGTTTCGAGCACAGAAATATGGGGACTATGAGTCGTTTTTCAAAACTCCCAGAATGCTTGTTGGACTAACAATATTTGAATTACTCATATATAGTAATAATTTGTTTGTTTTGAACGATAGTGTGCATTGTTTGTCAAAACTACAAGTATTTTTCTGTTAGTGTATTTGCTTTGCAATCAAGAACAGAATAACAGAACAAAATATTATGTGATGTATTTAAAACCTTATAGCAGGGCCCGTACATTACCCTCTTTACATCAAATGATAAGCATGGCAAGGACATAGAATTAACTAAGAATGATTTGTAGTATCACGATTAAATAATATCTCATCTTTTCCGATTGCAAAAACGTAAAAACAGTAACAGCTTGTCTACTTTGAAGGCTACTGGAATTGACGATTGCATAAGTGTAATTATTTGTTCACATTTAAACCGGAGAATTTATTAACCATAGTCATGGTCATCAGTATCATACTGAGCTCCTTTTGAATGGATTGTATTGCATGTATTGGGAGTGGAAGCTTTCTTTGATATCTTTAGGATTGTTTTGAAAAGCATGCATAACTTGATCTTGGGCAAATAGCAAACGGATTGCTTCGACTACTGGATATATTGAATGCTTCAGGCTTTTTTTTTTCATTTTGGATAATTTTTTAAAAAATATCTTCTGTATATATAGGTTATGGCGCATTTTCACAGGTCATTACCTTCTTTAATTCATATATGTTTTTAATATATTTATGAATGAAAGAAAAAAATGATACATTTTGTTTAACTGATTTCATAAAGAAAAATCAATGAAAACTTTGTGTTGATTTTTCTTGCTATTTACAGAAAAAAAACTTTGTGTTGATTTTTCTTGCTATTTACAGAAAAAAAACTTTGTGTTGATTTTTCTTGCTATTTACAGAACAGCATTGCTATCCTTTTCAATTCAGCTTTTGTTACCTGCTACTGTCAACGTTTTGATTTTTTTCATAAGGTACTCATTTTTGGGGTTTTCTTTGGATGGGTAAATGGCATCTGACTGATTCTTGAAAAAGTAGTACTAAAACACTTTAAAAAGATGTACAATACTACTATCAATCAACATTTAAAAATTGCAAAATTTTAACCAAATTTGAGATTACTAATAATTTTTAATTACAGTGTATCTAATTGATCAGTTTATTGATAATAATACTGTCATAATTCAATAGTTAATTACTAGGTTTTATATTTAAAAACGTTGTCATAGAAACGATTTATTTATTCATAGAAGAATTTTATCATGAAATGGATTTTTGGGCTTTGATGGAATAATATGATATCATAAACAGAAAAAAAACCTAAAGAGGTTTAGTCATATGAAACATTTCAGACTTTTGCACAAATAGCACTTATCTCAACTTTTATTTTTAGAGTTTGTTTAGATTTATATCTTTGAATGGCAGAAAAGGGACTGGTAAAGCCCTGTAAACACGATGAAATTAATTTAATAAAATTAGTTGCATGCAACAAATTTCATCGTGTTGATTTGGAAATTTTGAGTTGCATGCAACTTTTTAAACATGTCAAAAATTCCATGAAACTTTTTTTTAATAAAACATTGCTCTATTCCAGAAAAATTTGCATGCATTTTTCTAGTAATAGCCAATAAACTGATGTGCTTAGAGGTTACATGTTAATTGATTAGGTCAAAAAGCACTTTACTATAGAGTAACATGAAAATATCATGAAATTAATTTCATCGTGTGTACAGAAAGTCTCATGCAACAAAAGTTGCATGAAATTTATTTCATGAAATTAATTTCACCGTGTGTAACGGTCTTAAGGTAAAGCTGTAGAAGAAAAACATAACACTTTCAACTCTTTTTTTAAATACTTATAATTCAGCAAAAAAAGTAACGAAAAGTAATTCGATTGCTTGGTTGTGTTAATGGCCAATCCTTTTTAGCGCACATGGATGAAACAAAGTCACGAAAGTAGTAGGATGTATTTACAAATAACCGGAGGAAAACCTTCAAGTAACTAGCAATATTATGATTAATTCAAGATTTCAACTTATAAAGGACAAAATAATAGATATCTAAAAAGATGACGAAAAGGAATTCAAGGCAATGATATTCAAATTGAAAATCCACTACAGTAATCAAGTTTTTTCTCTCTATTAAATGTATTAAGTCAAATTTAAAAAAAAAAAAACTGATCTACAATAGAATTTTCACAACAATAAAGGTTAGTTCAAATGTAAATGATAAAGACATGAAAAAGCCTATTTTTTTGTTTAAAAAAGCACCTGTTAAATTCATTTGTGTGTGTATATAGGTGCTTTACGCCTTTTATCGACGCACCTAGGCCACGTAGTTCAGTCAGTTGGTTTTTTGGAGGAAAAGTACCCGGGGAATACCACCGACCTTTGGCAGGTAAGTTAAAAACAGACAATGTCTTGAAAATGAAGCAACATAACCAACATATAATGTTTTACGTTTCAAGATTTCATAAAATTTGAAATTAAAAGTAAATAAATATATTGATTTTCTCATTTCTTTTGAAGCATCAATTTGTATAGTACATTTAGCATACTAGTTCTTTTATGCAGTATTTTGCAACTATTTAGCTAGCAACGTTCACCATATTTAGGTAAAGTACAAAAAAAATGTCTTAGAAAAAATCACAAACATTCAAACCCGGACGTTTTATTTCTAGTGTTAGCAATAATGATTTGTTCAACCAAAAAGTCTTAATCCTCGCTGTTAGACGGAACATTCTCCGTCTTCCCCTTTCCTGTCGATAGGATCTATCTATCAAATACTCAATAACCTACTGACTTGTCATGCAATATAACCATCAGGTGTAAAACAATTAGAGACGAAAAAGTCGGTTAATTGTGTAAATGTAACATATTTTTTTTCAAATTAAAAATAGTTTTCGAAAGAAAAGGGATAATACTTAAGTTATATACCAGGGGAGAAAATTGGTTGGAAAAAGTGTGACAAATTTGTGTATAGATATATCAATAAATAACTCTTTTTCCTCTCTTAGCTTTTGAAAAAAAAACTCTAGGTCACCAAATTTGCAAAGTAATAATTCTATAAAAAGATCCGTAACGCCCATTTGCTTAGCATTTTTCAATGTTCATTTGAGAAAGTTTTAATTCTAAAAAATACTGTTGAATTTTGCTCCACAAAACACCTTAAGAATATTTTTTTTTTCAAATTTACTGATGTTATCCTGTTGTAGGGGTCTTTTACGTAAAACAAACTAAATAGATTGTAGAACATGGGTCCAAATATGATCCCTAACAAATCCTTTGTGAGAAGTGATGAAAATTTATGAACTTCCCCTACTTTCCCTTCTTTTCGTGTGTTTAAAATTTCATGTGATATATTACACTATTATCAAACCTAAAACAGATGATATCTATCTACGGACTGTAAGTGCACGAATTTGAATTAAATATGAAAATGAAGAATATGATTTAAATTCATTGTCGGATAATGCATAATGTGTTAATGTTTCATATTTTCTTGCCCAAGCACTAAAGGGGCAGAGGACAAAAATTTTACCAAAATCAATATTAATCGTTTTTGAAAAAAAATATTGTCATCAAATCAAAACTTCAAATGTGTGCAGTCTTAAACCCTAAATTAATCTTTTTAAAATGTTAGGAATGAAAAGAATTGTTCATTGACAACCAAAAATAACAAAAAAAACCAAAATCATGTTTATACCACATATGAAGAATCTGATAAAACATATATATGATTATGTCTTATTTATAGCTATAGATTCCTTGCTCTGTCTTTAATGTAATAAGATCTAATGTAACAGGTACATGTAAGTTTCAATGAAATGAAAAATACTCCTTGTTTTGTCAAAAATCCTATGCGCGTAATCTAGAATTTCTCAATTACTAGTACTCCTATACCAAATAAGGTCCGAGCATGGCAATTTCTTGACCAATAAATGTTTGATGTATTGCATATTGCACACTGATTTATTTGAGTTGCTTGGCCAGAAAGATAGTAATCTTAATCTTCTCGTAATGTCATTTGAAAAACAAATATATGTATATATACATCGATTGACTGCTTGTTCGGTGTTTTCGTGAGAAGCTTAAAATATATTTTGCCAGGTATGCTTAATTTATAAATGGAAAATTATATAAACATGTTCCAATCTGATTTCCAAAACTAACATATAAATAATCAAAGAAGCAAATAAAATGAAATTAATATATAGCTGGACATTTTAGGTTGTAATTTATTATTGGATAGGACAGTGAAGATGGCTTTCATTAGTGTTACATAGTGTAACTGTATTTGAATAATTAATTTCATTAAAGTAAGGGGCAAAGAGTACGTACTTACATAACTGTAAATAATTTTATGTTCGAACATTAAGTATTCAAACCTTAAAATAGCGTTTCTCTTTAAAATATGGAATATGCGTGACAGAATGCAATTTAGCCAGACAAGTAATAAAATTCAAAATTGATTTGATTATCCAATTAGAAAAAAGTCTTAAAATACTCTAACATTTAAAACTTTCGTTGTAGAAATCGGAATTGTCATGTTCGTCTTTGAATATAACTTTTTTGTTTCCCTCTAATTATTGTTTTTTTTCGTTAGCTACACGTTTTTCGCCAATTTTATGGTCGATATTCACAGAAACAACCCTCATATATTTTTTGATAACTGTTCTGAACAAAGATCTTTAAAATTGTACTTGTAATTTCAATTATTTTCTAACTTATGAATTGTTTTAACGACCTTTGTTATCAACACGAAGAATATATTTGAAAATGTTTTCCCGGCAGCCGGATTTTTTTCACATTATGTTAGATATTTTTATCTAACCAGCAAATTAGTTTGTATCAATATTTTAACCATGCTATTTTTTCACAATAAAACGAACGTCCTTATAAAGACTGATGTTTATCTTCAAGATATTCATTCACATTATGAAACTGAAAAAATGCTGTAAGATAGTATACATCGATTTCTTGGTACTCCGAGTGCACATGGATAACATCTGTGTCAGGGTTGATAAAAGAAGAAAAATATCACATGAAATTTTAAACACGTGAGAAGGAAGGATAGTAAGGGAAGCTTTATGGTTTTATCTAATCAATTTTCACCACTTATCACAAAGGTCATGGACAAGATTAAGGTCATATATGGCCTCCAATTATAAGAAAAAAAATAATCTTAGCACTTCAGTCAAACGCATTTCAGAATATGCGTATAACGGTTCACACTTACGATTATTATTGTCAATTGTCTACAATCTATTCACTTTTGAAGAATATATGTATTATATTCCCCATAAAAAACATGGTAAAATCAGTAAATTTGAAAAAAAAGTTGTTACTGATTTTGCTTATTTGTTATATTCAAATCCATCCATTTTCATAACCCATAGGAACGAAAGATCCGAGACTGTCCCAAAACTTGTCCAATTTCAGCAAATTTGACAGAAATCTTAACAATATTGTTTTTTTTTACATCTTGTTAATATCGAATGGTATGCTGAACAGGTTGATAGAACAAGTATCCTAATTCTACAGACTTTGTAAATAACATGGGATATCTTCTCGTTAACAAAATATGTAATTTTCTATCAAAGAGGGGACAAAGTATGGCTTACTGTACTTGTCCTTTATCATTTATGGTAAAAAGAAGTTACATAAAAATATTTAAACCGCGGATAGATAAAGTCCTCTCGATTTATTTATTCTTAATGAAGTTTAGTGGGATATTATGAGATTAAAAACTGCTTTAAATGTTACTCTTAAGGTTTCAAGAAGTTCAACTTGTTTCATGTCACTAGTTTTAACCTGCCTTAGTTCAGTGGCTTTATTCAGTGCTTTGTTTTCCTCCACTTTAAGTCAGACCTTCATTCAAAACATTGATGACAAAATTACTCTGATTAAACTGATTTATTTATTCTGTATTTGGACAAAAGCTTGATGCAATTGTGAAACCCTTTCCAGTTTTGAGTTTGCTATTTTGACATTTGCAGTGCTCCCCAATGAGCAAACTCATGATACTCTTATCGAACTTTGGAAAGGGGTTAAAACGTGGTAAAAATAAGGCGTTAAATTGATTTATCATTTATCATTTGATATAAGTCAATGTATAATTGTATTAATGTATCGGTCATACCATATTCATTTGCATTCACCTTTGATTGTTATTACTTAAACATGTTAAAGACCATCTGTAAACTATACCTTCCAAATGTTGTGGTTTCCAATGCTACCCCCATGTTGTACATATGTAATAATAACCTAACTTACTGTTTTATGACTTAAACTCTTGTAAATTATATTTTAATGGACGCAAAGTGAAGGACATCTGTTGCACACGATAGATGTAAATATTGGAAGTAAAATAGAACATTGTATAATGGCATTTTATGTTTCTAAATGATGTTACTAATATGAGGCATCTAGTATGTGGCATTGTTTATTTGTATTCTGTTATCTAGTTTCCCTTTTTAAAATGTTTACAGAGTATCAATATAAAACAAAATGATAAAAAAATTCGTGATTTAATAAGGACCATTTCGGGAATTCTTAAATTCGTGCTTTCAAAGTCTGCAGCACACAAATCAATGTTATATTTTCTTTTCGTGAGGTATTTAATTTCATAGGTCAAAACAAGCCACGAAATCGAAGAAAATTGATATCCGACGAAAAATAACGAAACCACAGTAGTTACAATTAAAACAATTATCGTAATTAAAATGGTAAAAAAGGGTACAACATTAAAATAATACAAACGTGATCTTGTTTTAAATCTAAGCAATCATTCACAGGGTTTTCTTAGGAAAAGTAAGTTTAACCTCTGGAACACGCTCTTTGCATCTCTCTTGTATATTCTAAGCCACGGGCAAATGATATGAAAATGAAGTTCAAACAAAAAGAGATAAAAACACAAAAGCATGTTATTAAGTTAAAGTTTGTTTTATTCATGTTTACGTTTTGCTTGTTTTGGGTTTCTTTTTTTTTATATTTCTAATTTCGTATGTCTCTTATGCAATGTTGTATTTTCATATTATATTTTGTTTCTAAAATATTTGGACCAAATAAACTCAAACGTGTAAGTAAAAGTAAATTCACACATGAACACATATAAATAAAAGAAAAACTATAAATAATTATTGACATATAAGGAAAACTTTCATTAGAAAAAAAACTTACCTATAAAGAGAAGTAAAGATAATATTTTCAGATACACGTTGTAAAAAGATTTTCTCATACTAAATCATCACTTAATCCTAAAGTAGTATTAAACTTTTTGTATAATACTACAGGAAATATTATCCATAGTAAAAGGTTATCACATATGCAAAAGTCGCACGTTTTTCACAACAGCAATAACAGTAAGGTGTTAGTAAACAACGCAGCAAAAGCTTCTTTACATGTTTTCAAAATAACATTTTATATTAAAGAATCCACTCCTGAATTCAGATTAGGTCTAAAAAGCAGTATGATTAAACATGTTATTGTCTTCAACATAAATGGTTTGTTTGGTTAAGTTCCAAAGACTTTGTTGAACGATTATATTCCTTTAGATCAAAGAGATACCGCCTGCAAAAACATCTGAATACACATCATTTATTTCATACGACATGTACGCGATATTTAGCATTTTAAGATCAATTGAACGATGGGCCTTTTTTATTTATACATTCCATACTGTGATCCATATCGTATTTACTGGTCGTATTGAATTGTCAAATTAAAGCGTTATTTTTAGAATCAACAGAAAAAAGATTTGAATTCGTTAATTAACCACAGGTGGAAAAACAAAAGACTTTTAACGTATCGATTACCTGTGTTATTGTGCCTAAGATTAACCAAGAGACAATTTATAACACGCAAACTGAAATGGTCATTACGATAAAAACGCTTTAAAAATATAACACGCTAACTGAAATGGCCATTACAATAAAAAGTCTTTCAATAAGGTTAATGCTGTTCTTGTGTTACATAGATAAAATATCCTGATAAAATTTGTTGTAACATTTTTAAATGTATTTAATAATGAGCATATTGAAATTTCTTATGTACTTCATTGTAAACTTTTAATAGACAGTGATGTTAAAATCTATTAATGATAAAGGAACATCAAGTAGATCCGTATTTTAATGGGAAAAGTCACATAAAGGAAACATTTAAAAACATTTTATGTTATAAACTTGATGATATACGCTACATTGTAATGTAAATGGCGCTTTGAATATACATTATGCATTGAAGCAAAGGTTCTCTTGAGTTTTTATAGCTTTTTTAAACATAAATTTATCACTGCCTTTACTTCTGTGTACTTTTTGAATTAAGCACTATAGCGGTAAAGTATCAAACAAAATCAATCTTGCTATCATTGAAAAAAAGATAAATAAGCATATTCATTATTTAGTGTTGTATAATGTACATTTTCTGTTTTTACAATGTTACAAGCACCATATTTAAAACTGAATAAAAGAGTCTTCTTCACATAAAGTCTAGTTATTTAAGATGCTCGCTTTCCATTTTATGATGCATTATATTTTGATTGCACTGAATTTATTTGATCGTATTCCTAGTGTTAGTTTTAGGAGTTTGTTTTGAAAACAAAACTCACACATTTTATTCTTGGACATTGATCCTTCAAGTTCGATAATTTTGGTGGTATATTTAAAATCTGAGAGAAAATTTAGATCACTGGTCTTCTTTAGGGATGCCATCATTTTGTAATCAAACAAGGTACCTAGAAGATAATGAGATGTGGAATAAGTGTACACGACACAACCTTCAATATAAACGACAGTTTACAAAAAATCCACAATGGAAAACAGCCAGCAGCCTTCAATGTTGGACCAGTTTGCTGTTTTTAAATTGGCCCTGGATTGTAAGTAAACTACATATGAAACTCTTAATAAAACAGTTATTTAACAGCATTAATTTTGTGAATGCTGCATACTGTGGATTCATTTAATTTCGTGGGTATCAATTCTCGTGGTTTGTTGAAAAAGGATCATTTCGTGGATTCTTAATTTCGTGGTTCTGATGTCTCTAACATACAGATCAATGTTAAATTTCCTATTCGTTAGGTATCAAATTTCGTGAATGAAGGCTACCCACGAAAACCACCAAAATTGATACCCCACGAATAATAATGAAACCACAGTATGTATATTTCAAGGAGTAATATTTCAACAGCAGCATATGAATGAAAAACCTATCCTAAAAACTAAAATATGGAAAAACATGATGATTTAAAGTCTCAGTACTAGGTAATGTCTAGCAATTATTATTTTTTTTGCATGTTTTGTTATCAATAATTTAACTGTAAGATGAAAGAAAACTAAGCATTGATACATATGTGTTCAAGCTCTTTAAAGAGCTTGGTCCCTTTAACCACAAGGAAACTGTTATGTTTCTTGTGTGTTGCGTTTTTACTTGACCCAGTTATATCAATAAAAGAAGGATGGTGTGACATGTTCAATCTACCATTTTTTTAAATGCCTGTACCAAGTCAGGACCATTGTCGACTTTACCTGTGTTGGTATTATCTGTTTTGTTTTTGTCTTTTCAAGTGTTTGTAATTTTTTTTATATAACCTGAATGTGTCATAAAACAGACATTGAACTCTAGCTCTTTTAAAAACGAGAGTAAACACATCTCCCCTGAATAGTTTTTAAAAGTTGTGGAAAGAAAAGATTTATAACCAAAAATTACTTAAAACCACAATAGACCAGGAAAAACATTACAATTTTAAATTAATTGTTCTTTCTTCGAACATTATCCAACAATCTCCCTCCTTGAAAGAAGCAAAGATGCATCAATGGGTCATTCGAATGCCAAAAGTCCTTATGGGCAACGACAAAACCGGTAAACACAAACAAGAACAGCACGAAGAAACACAAAACACAAAATCAACCGAACGGAAATCAATAATGCGAACTCAAGTCGTTACAAGAGTGAACTCAGGTGCCCCAGAAGAGTAAGCGGTTTCTACCTGCTATAGCACAAATGTTGTGTTGCTAATTTCCAATTCAGTGTGTCAAATCCGATAAAGGAAGACAAAACAAATTTTACGAAATTTGAAAAGAAATGAAAGGCATGCATACGATGTGCATTTCCTTCGTTAAGAATTTTGCTTACGGTGACGTTTTACTATGATTAATCAAAGTAAGATATTTTTATCAAAGAAAATGAATAGAATCAAATTGCGATGCATTTGTAAGATCGGTATATGACTTCTATTTTGAATTCTTAGAGAGAAAGCCATGATGTATGCAATTCCCTTTGAGGTCAATGAACATTGTGATGATCTGTTTACTGGTAAAATTTCTGAAATGCAGTCTCAAAAGAAAAAATACTTGCTTTGTTGAAAATTATGTGTAGTTTTACCATCTGTCGTTCAGTGTTCGATATGTCTAGTTTCCCAGGCCAATATCTTTTTTTTTCTTTGTTAAATGACTATGAAAAATGGGTGGTTATGTATACTTGAAAATGTATAAAAAGTAACCTTATATAACTGAACTGTTACGCAGCCATTCATGTTTTAAGGAATTACATCACAATTTTACATTTTTATTCCTTTCGCCGAACATCATTCAACAATTTTCCTCCTTGTTAACAAGAAAAGCAAGACATGGATACAATTTGAATAGCCTTCGTTTAAGGATTTTGCTCACTGAGACATTTAATTATGATTAAATGAAGTAAAATCAATTTCTTTCATTAATCAAAGAAACTGAAAATATTCAAATAACGATTTATATGTTAGATTTATTTATAAACTTTTAAAATTCTTAGGTTAATAATCGTAAATTCGATTTGTTTGAGGCAAATAAAGTTAAAGATGCTTTGTTTATTCGTCAAACGGCTAAGGAAAGGAATCCGGATATAATTGAAATGCTACTCAAACCAGTATTTTTGAAAGAATAACACCACAGTTTTAAAAAAAATATTCATTTCTTCAAACATCATCTAACAATCTCCCTTCTTAATAACAAGAGACGCATGCACAAGGCATGAACACGATTTAAATTTCCTTCGTTTAAGAATTCAGCTCATTACTCATCACAAGGATTGTAATTGAATTTACACTTGGGAAAAGGTAGCAGCTTTTCATATGACCATTATTCACTGATAGCTTGAGACAGGTATATATAAAGTGCAGTACCAGTAAACTAGTTCTAGATCTCAACTTGTGGATTACTAAAATGCTGCTTGGTTATGTAGGTGACGTTGTGTTCACTCATTTAACATATTATCATTCCATCTATTATCCTAACGGTGACCTTTAAAAAGAATAAATTCAAAATAAGCATGTTTAAAAAAAAATGATTACTTTAGGTTTTTCAAAGAGAAAGAGCTTGTAAAAGTCAGCAGAGTGAAGCACAGGTACCAATGGGGTTTCCGAATGTCAAAAGTCCGAAAGGGCAGAGACAAAACCAGTAAACACCAACAAGAACGGAACAAAAACAGACAACATGTAAAACATGGAAACACAAAATAACTGAATATCAATAAAAAACACGAACTCCAGTCGAAACAAGAGTGAACTCAGGTGCTAAGACCAGTAGTTGGTATTTCTCTTTTGCAATTTGGTCCAGATATAAATGTAATGAAAGATAACACATTAATAAAACTAAACCGACTTTATAATGAAGACATTACTGAATTTACAGGGTGAATCTCAAATGTCAAAGGGAAAATGCAAAACTAGGAAAACACACCAGAGAAATTGAAAATTACAATTGTTATGACTAGCTATTCAAAACAAATAGTGTTAATTCCGATTTTATTGCAAATAAATGAGTCAAGGAAAAATAAACTTTAAAGACATTTTTGGTAAAGTTTTGGTAACATACTAGGTATTCATCTTGTTATGGGTGTAACCTATACTAATAAATATTATCATGCTTATTTGAACAATAACATAGTTTAGTCAATCAATCTGATTATTTTTAGCACCTCTTAATAAATATGCAATTTAGCATCAGCTCGATTCTAACACACACACATAGTGTTTCAAGACCGTTTGGTCATTATCTGTACCTTTAATTTTTTTCTGCGGCAGAACGCTTATTTAGAGAGTCTTTGATGCTTTTTTCATAGACCTATGTTCATTGCTCTTCATGTTCATATAATTTCTGGCATTTTCAATCTTTTGGTAGATCGCCTCTGATGAGTCTCAAATAAACGAAACATGAGTCAGACGTAGCAAAATTTATTGTGGGAGATTTTTTAGTAATATTAATTCTGTGGCATTATAGCCATTCTCTATAACGTCTTTGAGAATTCTCGTGTACACGAAACGGCATCCGTAATATTCTTGTTTTGAAATTATAACACTTTGCAAGAGAGTCTATAAGGCGTCTTCTGTACACGAAATTTGCTTCTTCTATATTCTACTTTTCTATTGCATTATATCCATTTATTATAACGATTTTTGGAGTATCCTTCGTAACATTTTTTTCTGTGGTATTATAGCACTTCATTAGATAGTTTTTGATCTGTACTAGAAACGTGACTTTGTCCTTCAAATTCTAGTTTTCTGTGTTTTTATAACACTACTTGAGCGTTTTTGTGATGTCTGCCATATTCTTGTTTTTTGTGGCATCCTAACTTTTTATTTTTTAAATTTCTAAGCGTCTTTTAAAGACGAAGCGTCCTTCGATAAACTGTCATTGGTTTTCTAGGAACTTTTGTGAAATTTTGTTTTAATGGATTTTATTGAATGTCCTTTAAAGTGAATACCTTTATACAGTAAAAGTTCTCAATTCTCTGGTAAAAATTATCAAAGCTTTGTCAAAGCATTTAAATGATAAAATTTGGAAAACAGCACATAAATAAGCTTCTTGTCGTGCAAGACTTACTTAATTATCCTTGTCCCTGATTGGACACATGGCTTCATCAAATTTCCTTAATTGACCTCTTTTTGCAAGAAAATGTGCTTGCTCCCACGAATAGCCTATGTCTTGTAGTTTTGGTGTTACAGTTCTCCGGGTGGTTCATAGTCTGCCTCCCTTCCTCTTCCTGGATGATATCAAGTGAAGGGCAGTTTCAGGTATTCTATCAGACGAAATTGTTATTAAGGGCAAAACAATAAGGTTGTGAGTATCCTATTGAACTCGTGGTCCAAAAGAAGCTTTCAATTCAATATTGGTTCCAAATAACACCTTAAATGTTAATTTAAATAAATTATAGGTATATTTTGCAATAACTCCAAAACGAAGTAACCAAAAATGATAAAAATAAGTATACATTCATCATATGAAAAAAGTTTAAATTGTTTTAATGTGTATGTCATCTTGCTAGCCTTCTATGACATCGTGTTTTAATCATTCCAATAGTGTTTGATTATTTTAATTAAAGGTTGTAATTATTAGTTTTGACATAAATAGATCAGAATGATTATCTAGTTATAATTTTTATAAATACTCTTCTAATTACTCATGTAAATTGAGAAACAGGTTTCTTTATAGCTTTTTCAGGAAGAACATTACAATTTATAGCATATTTTTCACTTAATTTAGTTTCATATTATTCAGAAATATTTTTTTTTCAGAAACGTTATATGCATGACATGAGTACGATTTGAATTTAACTTTCATTTGAGAGAAGTGCTCATTTGGACATTTACTTGATTTAATCATATAAAATCGATACTTGATTGAATGAACATAGAAACTTAGCAGTATTTCAGCTCAAGATAATAAAATGCTGTGATGTTCTTATGCAAGGCAATTGTTTGTTTTCTGCAGGCATTAAATTAGGCAATTTATTGTGTTATATTTAGCAGTTGTCTTGGAAAGCAATAATGCCATTTGATTTTATTCTTTAATTTGCAGAAAATATTGCGTTTTATGGGGAAATTTGTACAAATGGCAGCAATTAGTGTTGTCATAGTGTGTTATTTCTAGTTTCCATCTAATTCAGGAAAGTCGACATTTTTTTTATCTTTGAAAAAAAAATGCCAGAAATATAAAAAAGTGTAAGCGACACAGCTCACATAACAAAAAACATAGGATAACCACCAGCATTCCTCAACGAGGCCGTTAAGCGCTGCTCGCCGTTTTGCGATTGGCCCATGGTCTAAATAAAATGCATATAATTCAAATCTTGTCCTGAAATAGACACAGATAGACCCTCTTGTGAAACAAATAACAGAAAACATCAAAAGACAATTACAAACACAAGCTATGTAAATGATTGCTGGCAGGTATTACATGTGGCGGATTAAACTAAATCTTTGGGCGCAAACTTCCCTAATCAATATGCCCAGGTAAATCACAATAAATAAATTAAAATTACAAGTTCCAGACAAGAAGTGAAAAGGCATAGAACAATAAAACAAAAAATTATGAACTTGAAACCAAATTATGACTTAATTTTTTTTAAATTTTAATAACTTTCAATCATATTTAGTTATACTATGTCAAGGATTCGTGTTTTAATGATACAAAAATGTTTTGCAAGCAAGAGTTATGATATGTATTCATTTTCTTATAACAAATCACATAAAACAGCAAAACAGATTAATCAACGCCATCGTTTTATGGTTTTGAAGAAGCATATTCCAATTAAAGCTTATTGTTCATTAAATCGAACAACATTCCACATTTGGTCTCTAAGAAAATATAACTAGTATGACATGAATACTATTGAATTTTCTTCTCATCTCAGCATAGTGCTCATCGAGACGTTTTACTATCATTGATTAAAACATAATAAGATCATTTTCTCAATTTGATGGTACTCCTTCAAATACTTTCAGCGAAAAATAATCAAATGAAAGTGAATTGGCTTTATTGTTTTTGTTTTTTAAGGTTATCAATGAAATATCAAAGCTTTTAGCAATGCAAGCTTGAATTTTTAATCAGTTTCAATTGAAACATTTATTGCAGTTTTCTTGTAAAATGATTGAAATGTGATCACATATTTGAATTTTTCAGGAAATGAAAAAAAGATCATAGAATGGTAATGTTGCATATTTTAATGAACTAAATAAAAATGACAGCATCTATAAGGAACCCCCCCCCCCCCCAAAAAAAAAAACAAACAAAAAAACAAAAAAAAACAGCACAGTGCCATTCATACCCTTGTTATTTTTTTTGCTAATTTCGTGATGATGTGAACATCTTTATGAAAAATAAAATAATAAAATATCATGATACATGTGTATTAACTTATAAACATATACCGTTTTCTCATTTCATTGCAAATAAGTCAATATGGAACCAAGTGGAATCATCCTTATTTCAAGAGAACTTTTATCTTATCCAGAGAGATATATTACTCATTAAGGCTTCTAATGCACAGAAAAAAATATATTTTATTTTTATATATGAGCGTTTATAGTTTTAGAAATAGCAAAAAGTATGATTTTTACATGGACAAAATATTAATTTAATAACTAATGTAATATGATAAAGGTGTTTCAGGAAGTACACTACAATCTATAGCCTATTCTTAATTAAACTTTGTTCAACGTTAATCAAAATTCTGTTCGCTAGAAAACGTTATATGCATGACATGAATACAATAAGAATCTTACTCTCGTTTAAGCGTAATGCTCATCGAGACGTTTTACTTTAATTGAATCTTATAAAATATATGTGATTGATTTAACACAGAAATTTCCAATATTTAATCTCAAGGATGCTCTGATTTTTAAAGCAAGGCAATTAAGATTGTTTGTTTTCCACAATCATTTAATATGATATTTATTGTGTAACATTTCAGTTGTCATGGAACGCAATAATGCTTTTGAATTGGTTTCGTTTTTTAAATTTCGTTTTATGGAAATATACACCTGGAAAAAAATTAAGCACCCCTAGACTTTTTATGCTTTTTGATAATTTGAAATAATTTCTAATTTTCATGAGTTTGGTCAGTTTTAATTCTTCAATATGTGATTGAAAGGATGTTAGTTTTCGGCTAAAAGCACATTATTACCTTAAGAAACGGGAGATAACTCTTTTGGAAACAAGACGCCAAACTGGTAGTACCCAAACAAGGATTTCAGCACGCATTCGTGCTTAAGGTGGAAATATTCAATCTTTTGATTGTGATTTACCTTTTCGAGTGCGATTTGACAATTAATTACAAGTTTCTAGCTTCAGGGGACCATACTTTTCGGAGACCATGTACAAAAGCCATCTTTTTTGCTATGTCGTGTTATGTAAATAAACGATGACTACTTTTTGTTTGTTACAAACATGTTAAATTGTTCTTAACAGTGCAATACAAATTTACATTGAATATTTGTTAAATAATGGTTAAAAAGTGTTTTGAAAATGTATGATTTTAAAAAATCTCCTTTTCTTTTCCATTCAGACAAGCCTATATTTTTATTAATTATGAAACAAAATAATATAAAAAACCAGGCAAACAATTAAAAATTTCAAATAACAACAAAGTTACAGATAGTACATGAAGAACAGAAATCAAGAAAACAAAAAAATATGAATTTAAATCCAAATAAGGACTAAAATTAAGCTATGCATTAAGTATACAAACCTATAGGATATTGAAATAATGAATCCTAAACGGATAAATTTTAGCTTTAATTTGTTGTTTGACAAAAATGTCTTGATGCAGGATTGGGCTAAACTTGTGGAAATTAACATCCAACAGCAGCGTCAATAATCAAAGATGTAAAAAATAAAAATTAAAACACAAGTTTAATTTGCAGTAACGCTGTATCATCGTATCGACGTTGATAGCAACAATCTGTAATTAAACCATTGGAAGAAAGAGGTTTGGTGCCATACTTTCCGATTGAACATTATTCACCATTTCTTTTAAAATTACTGCATGGTGTTTGTGGTTTTGAAATCTCTAGTTTCTCTGGGGTGTGTCTCTGTATTACATGCATAAGTCATACATGTTTAACATTTATGATTGAATATATTTGAAATTTTCTTCTGTTAATACTTTTCCCGTAGAGAAGTGTGTAGGCTGTTTACGTAAATACGAATTCATGGAAATCTAATGGGTTATGGACACCCGTTCTTAGCAAGAGTATCATATGCTCTTGAAAGTAACAACTCACCCCACCAGCATATGGGGTGCAGTTTCTACAAATTTTTCGAAATGCAATGTTTGTACAAATTCAAACTTTCTGATCCTCCACCGTCGTCTCTGCGTTCGGCTTGCACAGATTGGTGCATACGTACCCTGTAAAAGGGTTAACATGACGTGCACTTTCTGACTGCTTTTCTTGTCTACGAATATCTGCTTTAGCAGACGTTTAAAAGCTCTACAGAAGTCTCCATTGTGTTGAAGTTGTCAGATGATCCCTAATAGGAGTTACGGCCCCTTAAAGGTGAAAAATTGTTTTGGGCTTATAGAATGATAACTATGACAGATAGAGAAACGTTTGTTGCTTGCTTAATTGTTCAGCTCATAAAAATCTACAAAAGTCTCCATAGGATCGAAGATGTCAGATAACCCTTATAAGGGTAACGGCCCCTAAAATGACGTTTTTTCATGTTTTTGGCATATAGAATGAAATATATAGTAGGTAGAGAAAAGCTATTACTTGCTTAAATCATTGTAAATGTTCAACTCATTTAGCACCAGAAAAGTCTTTATAGGGTCCACATCAAGACCAGATGAGCGATTCAGGTTCCTGGGAGCCTCTTGTTCAATTTATAGCAAATAAGTCTATTTGTCACGTGAAAATTTTGTTACCAAGTGGAATTATCCTTATTTACCTTTATTTAGAGAACTTTTCTCTTATCAAGAAAGATAATTTCCCCGATAAGGAATCTAATGCACAGAAACATTATAGTGTATGTTTATCGTCGTTTATCACTACAGAAAAGAGTATGATTTTAACATGGACAAAATAAAAATTCAATTACCCATGTTATTTGAAAAACAGTTTTATTTATTGGTTTTTCAGGAAGTACACTACAATTTATAGCCTGTTTTTTTCTTTGAATTTTGTTCTACATTATTCAAATTCTGTTTGCTAGAAAACGTTATATGCATGACATGAATACAATTTCAATCTTACTCTCGTTTCAGCTTAATGCTCATCGAGACGTTTTAGTTTAATTGAATCATATAAAATCAATGTGATTGACTTAACACAGAAACTTCTAGTATTTCATCTCAAGATAAAAGGATGCTGTGATTTTTTTAAGCAAGGCAATCAGAGATTGGTTGTTTTCTGCAAGCATTTAATTTGGCATTTTGTTGTGTAACGTTTTAACAGTTGTCATTGAAGGCAATGATGCATTTAATTTGTTTTCCTTAATTTTCAGAAAAAAGTTTGTTGTTTTATAAAATATTTGTGCAAATTGCAACGACTAGCATAGCTGAATTTATACTTTTCTGTTCAATTCGGGGTAGCCGAATTTTAATAATATTTGATACAAAATGCTATAAAAATCCAGGCAAGCAATTTAAAATTCAAATTACAACAAAGATTAAGATAGTAAATGAGAACAATTAAACAAAAAATTATGAATTTGAAACCAAATTAAGACTCAAATTAACCTATATATTGGGTATAAAATCCTGTAGGGTATGACAATTTTGAAACCTGAGCGGATCCAAAATGTAATTGATAGCTTTAATTTGTTCTTCAACACAAAAGTGTTTACGCAGGAGTGGGCTAACCTTGGGGAGATTTACAAACACCAGCAGCGGTAGGAGTCACGGATGTTAAAAATCGAAATTAAAACAGTTTGATTTGCAGTAATGCTGTATCGTTGCATCCCGTGTTAAAAGCAAAAATCTGTAAATAAACCTTTAAAAGAAATTAAAAGAAGTTTGTGCCATAATTTCCAATTCAACGTTAAGCACCGTTTTTATTTTAATTACTACATGGTGTATGTGGTTTTGAGAACTATAGTTTCTCTTGGTTGTTGTATTACATGTCATACATGTTAAACATTTATTATTGATTTTATTGGAAATTTTCTTTTGTAAATACTTTTTCATTACAGAATTGCGTATTACTAAGCTGTTTACGAAAATACGAAGTCTACTGGTTTGTGGACACCCGTTCGAGAGTATCACATTCTACAATTAATTCGAAATTCAAGGATTTGTACAAATGTGGATGGTCAAATTATCTGACCATCCACCGTCGTCTCCGTGATTGGCTTGTACAGATGGGTGCATACATACCCTGTACACGGGTTAACATAACGTTTACTTTGTGACTGCTTATCAAGTTAACTTGCTTTAAGGCGTGACTGGTCAAAGAAGACTTGCTTTTATAATAATTGTCATTATTAAGCGTTATAGCGATCAAGCACGTCGAATTTGTGTGTACTAATTCACCAAATCATTATTATTTGAAGTGTTGTGTCGGATTTAAAATCGATATTTTTGATTTTTCTACATCAGTCGGTTGATGATTCTAGCAGTAATAGCGAGTGTTCTATAGAGAGTTCCTTTACCGTCCTTTCATTTGTGCCTCTTGTCTTTTGTCTAAAGTTCTCTCTCTGGTGATATTGAACTATAATCAATTTGATTTTTATTTTGTGTATAGTTTTTGTGCTTTGTCTAGGAATATTGATAGGGGAAAGATTGGGTCCAAACATCTAATTTAACTCTGCCAAATATCATATGTGCCTGTAATAAGCCAGTAATCTTAGAAAAAGCTTTCGTTTGTACTTTTCTGTTTGATGTTTTCTGTTCGCTGTTTAAGAAGGGGGTCTATCAGTTTCTATTTCGGGACTTGTTTTGAAATATATGCATTTTATTGACAATGGGCCAATTGCAGAACCGCGAGAAGTGCCTACAGACCTCGTTGAAGGCTGCTGGTGGTTGTCCACTGTGGTTTTGTCTGAATTGCCGATTGATTGATGGCTGTGTCACTTATTCCTCATCACATTATTTTCTTTTGAAACAGCTTTTTCTTAACCAGTCATTAAAGTCGTGACTTATCCTATCGGACCAGTTATTGTATATGTAACAGGTCTGCTGTAACTGGACTCAGTTTAATTAGATGACCGTTTATTTTTTTACAACAACTAAAATATTGTTTGATGACGGTTTCAGCTGTTAAACACAAACTTTGTCCTGTGAAAGAATCATTCTATAAAGCAGACCTGTCACGCAAAATTGCTTTTAAAAGCAGACATGGAATCATGGCTGCTTTTCAAGTTAATAAAGAATCAGTCGCACGTCTGCTCAAAGCAGTTGCATAACCAGATATAAGTGAACTTGAAGTTAACTTTTTGTTTTCAATGTTAACAATGTTAACTTACCGTACAGATTATGCGTGCACACATCTGTAGACCAAGGTTACAGGAGACTATGGTCTCTGAATAAGTTCTTAATTTGATATCAGTCATCGGTAGAAAAAAAATTAAAATGTATTAAATGGAGTGATTTATGAAGGTTTCATACAGTTTATTGTTGTTTTGTTGTACTGATCACCTTCTTGTGATAACCAACACCGTGCTGTGTTTTGTGTTATATGACCCTTAGATTAAAGTATAAAAGGAAGGTTTAAAACCTGATTTAACCTATCAAATCTGTTGAAACGCATGTACCAAGTCAGGACCAATTCCGTTTTCAACCTCTGCCTTGTTTTGCTTTTCTCTCGAGCATTTAAGATTGATTCTAAGTTTGGCAGCTTTGTAATTACCTTTATTTGAATTCAATTAAGCACTCCATTAAATTTTAGTTTTCCACGTTTTTTTTAAGTTTTTCATTCAAAGCTTATTATTTTTAAGTGTCTCATTATTGTTCTTGACGATTACAAGGCGGAGGAAGGTTTAGTGCAATTGAAACTGGTTTTACCGATCCTTTCTTTTGAAATGATTGTACCAAGTCAAGACCATTGCGATCTTCATTTGTTCTTGTTTTTCTTTGCTCTGTTTTGTCTTTACTTCTCTCATATAAGAGATTGATCGTCCCAGTTCGGAGTTATGATGTTACTTTTATATGTAACATACGCTACGTGTAGTATTTAATTCATATGATTAAAGTTTAATACTGTCATATGCTTAAACATATATACCGACATTTTTCAATTTAATAGCTTTCGATTTAACTAAGCTATACTATTTCAAGTGTCAATGTATTAATGCGACAAAATTAAGTGTTTTTTTGAAGCAAGAGTCATGATATTAATTCATTTTCTTATAGCTAATCACATTAAACAACAAATCAGATTTATTATATGTAGCGCCATCTTTTTATGGTTTTTTGAAGAAGCACATTCCAATTAAAGGTTATTGTTCACTTTATCGAAAATATCAACATTTTCACTAACTAGTATGGCATGAATACTATTGAATTTTCCTCTCATCTCCGCATAGTGCTCATCGAGACGTTTTACTATCATTGATTAAAATAAAATAAGATCATTTCCCCAATTTATTGATACTCCGTCAAGACTTTCAGCGAAAACGTAATCAAATGAAAGCGTGTTGGCTTGATTGATTTCTGTTTTTTAAGTTTATTAATGAAATGTCAAAGCTTTGAGCAAGGCAATCATGATTTTTTAATCAGTTTAAATTTAGAAATCTTTAGTCGTTTTCTTTTAAAAATATAGAATCTCAAATTTTGCCTATATATGATCACATATTTGAAATTTGCAGGAGAGAAAATATTTTGTGATCTAAGTTTGGTAATATTGCGGGAATTACGTCGATTTCCTTGCAGAACATCACGCCTGTCACAAAAATTGCTAACACATGGTTATTTTGCTCCTTGGCTGCTTTCTTCAATAAAGAAATTTACTGAAGACATGCGACAAATATAAGATTTTTATCTCTCAGATGATTGCAGATATTTGGTTTATCAAAGGATTTAGTTTGTCTTCATTGACCGGATTGGACACACTGCATTCAATTTGGAAATAGGCACGGAGAAACTGCTTACTCTTCCGGTGCACCTGAGTTCACTCTCGTTACGACTTGAGGTCGCGTTGTTGATTCCTGTTCGGTGGATTGTGTTTTTTTCGGGTTTGTTTTCTTTGTGCTGTTCTTGTTCATATTTACTGGCTTTGTCGTTACCCATTCGGACTTTTTACACTCGAATGTCTCATTGGTGCCTCTCTATGAATTTGATAAAAATGACCGCATAAAAACAGAATATTAATATGCCGTTCACACCCTGTTTAATATTCGTTAACATTGTGTTGATATGAACTTAAAGAAATACAATTGATAAAATATAATGACCAATGTACATTATCGTATTTAGATAAATCTTTTTTACATTAATAGCAAGTATGTCAATATCACAAAGAGGTCTTATCCTCATTAAAAGAAACCCTTCTTTTATCCAGAGATATATAGTGATTAGCATCTTATGCACAGAATATTTTGATATTGTATGTTTATCACCGTAAAGGTGGGACGATACCAAATGATATATATATATATATATCCATATTTTCATGAAAATTTGTAGAGATACTGTTTTTACTGATATACATCCATATATGAAAAAAAATAAAGGGAATAACTGACCTTATTTTTTTATATAAATGCATTTGAAAACTGGAAATTTGGTGGAAAACTAACAAAGACTGATAGGAACAACACAGATTCAACATCCTTTATTTTGACTTTTTGCACACAAAAAATGGACTTACGATATTCAAATTATGACCAAAAATTAACATAACATTCCTTGAAAAATAAAAGATATGTCACAGACTTCGTTTTTCAGGTACGGGTCCGTAAAATTGCCTAGTATATAGAAAAAATGCAATAGAATCTTACTACATTATGAATATCATCAAGTATCAAATGACAATGGCAATGGTTTGTCTATGGCTAAAATATATAAGAATATTTGTTTTGTTTGATGCATTTACTTCAAACCATTCTTGGCATCTCGAATTTGACTCAAGTGGTCATCTCCATACAAAAATATTAGATTAACAGACGATTTCATTTTTCAACCAGATAAGCAACAAATCTACTTCGATGGCGTATTTCATATTTTTTTCGATATGATTCGAACCCATACCCCAGCGGCACCTGTCGCCTAGCAGTCTCCAGTGCGTCGAGCGTCAAACATAACACACGTTCAATTTTCAGCTGTACCCTACCATATCTATTATCTATAAATAAATCTAACTGTTCTTTTAATTTGCTTCCCTGTAAACTTGTTAGTCTGTAAGTTGAAGTGTCCATGAAAAAATAAAGATTTAATTTTTGCTTCAATGTATGATGCTGCATTAGGGAGCGACCATTTGATTTTTATGGGGAGGCTATGGTGAAATTCGAAATAAAAAGGGAGGATGGCAAAAATCCAGAAAAAAAAGACAGGACAGTACTTAGAGTTAAAAAAAAGGCAGGATGGTATTTTTGGCTTAAAAATTTATAGCTGCTTTAAAAATAAAAAAAATTTGCACGCGCAAGCGCGCAAAAAATATCCAGGCTCGACTGTTTCCGAAAATAAAAAGGCAGGACGAAGAAAATATCCATAGCCCCCCCCCTAAAATCAAATGGTAGCTCCCTTATCAGTTTTTTAATTTTTAAGTTTTGAAAAATACAGTCAGTTATGCTAACCGAGAAATCAACGGTAGTCATAATTGTCCTTACAGGAAGTACATTCAAATTGAAACTAGTTGTTAATTCAACGACCGGCTTTCAAAGCTTTTGCACCTAGATAACATAACATACAAAGCATGAAAACGATTGGAATTCTTGGTTCATCTGAATGTAGTGCTCATTGAGACGTTTTAATATGAGGTAATCAAAGTAAAATCAATTTCATTCATTTATTAAAGCAGCTCCTAGACATTCAACTGATGATAAAGTCGAATGACAGTTTCTTACATGTCTTATCTTCACTTTTTATGATTTATTGATAAAAAGATATTATTTGTCCTTTTTTTATTTATTTTCCTTTCTATCGATTGTGTTATCAACTTTTTTAGCATATTGATCAAGCGTTTTGCGATTGTTTTCTATTTTTATCGAGAATTACAAATCATCGTGATGGGTGGGTGTCTTATTATATATTTATAGTTCAAGGATTTAGCAACCCAGCACAGATTCAATATTTTCATTATTTTTTAAAGACATATGATAATAAGTTTCAATCGAATCTACTGATTTTAAGTCGCTCTGTTTAAATAAATATCAGTATGGCTTGTACAATTTTTTAATGTCTGAAAAACAACATGAAAAAGAATAATTAATACGATGTCTGTAGAACTATATCTTAATGATTTGTTTTGAAAATAAACATGTAGGTCTATATGAGTGAATTTGGATGGAAGAAGCAAGGACCAATTCTCTGATTAAAATTCACAGAAAATAAAATAAGCGTCTTAGTCAGTTAGTACCTTACTCACAAGAAGCTATGGCCAACAGATAATAAGCCTTTTAAAATAAAAGCAGATTTGGAAACAATTTTCAAATCACTTTTTTTCAGTAGATCTTACCTGACCTTAGTGAATAATTACTATTAATATCAATTGGTAAAAAAAAAAACCAAAAAAACAAAAAACAAACACAGCTAAACCCCCAAACGAAACAAAAGAAGACAATCAAAAAGGTCAAGGGATCAGCCAAACATTGGAATGCTCTTGTAAAAGTGAAAAAAACACTATCTAAAACTTCAAATTAAACCCATTAAAATCATCTACTTTTTTCATATCATTCCTTCTTTCTTTTATGCTTCTTTGTTCTATTCAAACTAAAAAAAACATTGATTTTACTTCTGATGTTACTTGTGTAAACAGTGAGTTTTTCAAAAAAACATATAACCATCATATAGATTTGTTGCTTTTAATGTTAGAATCAATGATAAGTTATCCTTTATTTTGACTTTTTGCACACAAAAACGGACTCACAATATTCAAATTATGACCAAAAATTAACCTAACATTCCTTGAACAATAAAAGATATGTCACAGACTTCGTTTTTCAGGTACGGGTCCGTAAAATTGCCTAGTAAATAGAAAACTACATTATGAATATCATCAAGTATCAAATGACAATGGCAATGGTGTGTAGATAGCTAATAACCAAAATATATAAGAATATCTGTTTTGTTTGATGCACTTACTTCAAACCATTTTTGGTTTTGCATCTCGAATTTGACTCAAGTGGTCATCTCCATACAAAAATATCAGATTAACAGACGATTTCATTTTTCAAAAAATCTTTTTTACACCCGATAAACAACAAATCTACCTCGATGGCGTATTTCATAATTTTTTCGATATGATTCGAACCCATACCTCAGTGGCACCTGTCGTCTAGCAGTCTACAGTGCGTCGAGCGTCAAACATAACACACGTTCCAGTTTGCAGCTGTACCCTACCATATCCATTATCTATAAATAAATCTAATTGTTCTTTTAGTTTGCTTCCCTGTAAACGTGCTAGTTTGTAAGTTGAAGTGTCCATGAAAAAAAAATAATAATTTTTGCTTCAATCTATGTTGCTACATGATCAGTTTCTAAATTTCTAAATTTTGAAAAATACAGACAGTCATGCTAACCGAGAAATCAACAGTAGTCATAATTGTCATTACAGGAAGTACATTCAAATTGAAACTAGTTGTTAATTGAACGACCGGTTTTCAAAGCTTTTGCACCTAGATAACATAACATACAAAGCATGATAACGATTGGAATTCTGGGTTCATCTGAACGTAGTGCTCATTGAGACGTTTAAATATGAGGTAATCAAAGTAAAATCAATTTCATTCATTTATTAAAGCAGCTCCTAGACATTCAACTGATGATAAAGTCCAAAGACAGTTCTTTACATGTCTTATCTTCACTTGTTATGATTTATTGATAAAAAGATAGTATTTGTCCTTTTTTTTATTTATGTTCCTTTCTATTGATTTTGTTACCAACTTTTTTAGCTTATTGATCAAGCGTTTTGTGATTGTTTTCTATTTTCATCGAGAATTACAAATCACCATGATGGGTGGGTGTCTTAGTATGTATTTATAGTTCGAAGATTTAGCAACCCTGCACAGATTCAATATTTTCATTAATTTTTTTAAACATATGATGCTAAGTTTCAATCGAATCTACTGATTTAAAGTCGCTCTGTTTAAATAAATATCAGTATGGTTTGTACAATTTTTTAATGTCTGAAAAACATCATGAGAAAGAATAAATAATACGATGTCTGTAGAACTATATCTTAATGATTTGTTTTGAAAATATACATGTAGGTCTATATGAGTGAATTTGGATGGAAGAAGCAAGGACCAATTCTCTGATTAAAATTCACAGAAAAAAAAATAAGCGTCTTAGTCAGTTAGTACTTGACTCCAAAGAAGCTATGCCCAACAGATAATAAGCCTCTTAAAATAAAAGCAGATTTGGAAACAATTTTCAATTAATTTTTTCAGTAGATCTTACCTGACTTTAGTGAATAATTACTATTAATATCAATTGGTTTAAGAAAGTATGAAAAATACCCAAAAAAAACCCAGCTCCACCCCCAAAAGTAAAAAGAACACTATCTAAAACTTCAAATTAAACCCATCAAAATCATCCTATTTTTTTCATATCATTCCTTCTTTCTTTTATGCTTCTTTGTTCTATTCAAACTAAAAAAACATTGATTTTACTTCTGATGTTATTTGTGTAAACAGAGAGTTTTTCAAAAAACATATAACCATCATATACATTTGTTGCTTTTAATGATAGAATCAATATTAAAGTTCTCTCTGACCTATTGAAGTTTTGTGTTTACTGTGTATGATATAAATTCTAAAAGTTTAAGATGATCAATGGGAGCACACAAAACTACATGTAGATTAACCCCACCTTAAGTTATATATACCAACTTAATAATTATAGCCTACCCACTTACATATCCAACCTATATCCAACCTATAATTTAACCTTTGTTTCTATGAACGTTGGTTAAATATTTCGTAAAGGACTATATCCCGGTTTCAACATGCAGTGGGATCACTGATATTTGACCACTAGATTTGTCTCCGTCACCATCAAATAATTAGAAAATGGAAATTTTTATACGCTATGTGTGTCTTGGGTAGCATACCAGCACATACCTTAAATAAATCATTGTACCATATATTTTACGCTTGAATTACTTCCTTTTTTTACTTGGTTAAGGTTCATATCTCTGAAATCATATGAAGAGGGTCAATGATATTTCAAAAAAATGATCGGTCATTTGTGGCATATAGACACATATTCTATTTGTAGATATGTTCTAAATAATATCATTGAACATAAAAGCATGTAACTAGCTGTTTTCTATATATTGTTTCTTGAATTGTGGCTTCTTTAAATAGTTTGACTCATTCTCACTTAATTATTAATTAAAAAGATAAAACGTTGATGACATACCGGGAATATTGAAGATCGCAATGGTCCTGGTTTGATATATGCATTTCAAAAGAATGGAGGGTTAAGATTAAACAAGTTTGTAAGGCGCACCCTCTTCTATTCCGATTGTAAGATCCGGAAACCCTTTGTCTTCATTGTGTAGCATTTCATTTAATTGCTTACTTAGTAGCTGGAGGGTTTTTGAATAAAGGATAGAACTTCTTTGCAGTTTAAAATATTTCTAATGTTAATAGCGTCTATTCCTTTTTATAAAATGAAAATGTGGGGTTATTTTGAGTCCTCGTAACGAACAGGTTTACGTCGGACAGAAAATAACCTTATTTTGAAAATAGAAAAATATAAGGTTAATGAATGTATTAACTTTTGATTGATAACATAAATGAAAATTCGTCAAATGGAAAGACAAAAATGTACAAATAAAGTATCTTAATAACGGATACATCAGAAAGATGATGGTTTCATCATCTTCAAGATAGGAAATCTAATCATTAAAGGTTGATATTATGATGATAAAAATGTTGCAAAATTTCATGTGAACGATACGAGTATTGATTAAAAGTCTTTTTTTCATAGTTGTATCCATGAGCATCATTAAACGAGTTTTATAAGATCATTTGACTAATATAAATCTGAAAATATTTGAACATGTCAATATTTTTACATTTGTATTTGTACAATGTATTTTCAACGAATTTTCCTTAACAGTACTGGGAAAGGTAGAACTAATGATTCCGATTGCCCATACTGAACGAAGCTGCTGTTTTAATATGGGATTTTTAAGAATAAATTTCTACCGTATCAATCAACATAAAACTATAACCTTATTTCATCTCCATCCTTGTCCCAACTTTGGAGGATCAATCTCATGTACAAGCGAAAAGAAAAACCATGGAAGAGAAACCGGAACAGAAAAACAATAATTTATTAGCCTGAAATTCATTTATACACGCTTTAATGGCCGTTTATGGCTGGTGATATGTCCTGTATAGATTTTACTTGTCATTGTTTTAAATGTGGAACAGTTAGATCACCTCTGGCGAGATATTAGACGATTTCTTTACACGAAAAAAAAGATTTACCAAGTTTATAATGTCATAAAGCACAATGTGTCATTTTGAATATAAAAGTATATGATAAAAGAAAATATTGAGATGTGGAATAAGGCAGAAACCAATTTGAAATTCTGGGTGGGGGCAATGGATTTTAGCCCCTCGACAATAAATTTTTTTCGAAGACAATTTTTTTTTAACACCGAAAACATTTTTTTTTCTTCGCAATTTTGTTTTCGCAGTGTAGCCCAGGCTCACCAAAACAATTATTTTCTTTCTTTCTGGGTCAAGGACAATTTATTTTTTTTCCCAAAAATTGAAAACAAATTTTTTTTTTTCAAAAACATCCTTCCCAACAGAATTTCAAATGGTTGCTGCTTAAGTGTACGCGACACAACCCACACAACAATCGATAATTTAGAGAAACCTTAATTAACAGCGCCAGCAGCCTTCAACAATATCATTTTTTGTTTATACTGTTACTTAAAAAAAATGTATTTTAAAGTTAAAATCATTTCAAATTTAGCTAATTAAAACAATGGAAACATTTGGAAAATGTTCCCACCGCATTTTTTCGACATCACCAGTCAAAATATCTGAAGACAATTAACCTATACCCGTATCTAAAATCTAATTAAGACTTGTTTTCATATCAAAATTAATGCATCGGACTCAAGAAAACTGCACACAAGTTGATGCACTTTCCACTACCTGATTATTAATAAGAAAACTACTGATAATTAAAATAATCCTTTCATAATGGCAAAGTGCTCTTTGAAATTAATGTTTTGCGTACAATGACTACTTCGACAATAAAGTCTTGAGAACTGGAGTTTAGAGAGAAATTCTACATAAAGAAAACTTTGAGCGACTTTTATAACGTTCGATTTGCATCAACGTATTAAGCTGTGCATACCATGATCGCATAAAATACAACAAAATACTAAACCTAACTGAATATAAAAGTGTTTATCTATATACATATCCTTTTGACTTTTGACCGAAAAGATCAAATCCTGAAATCCACAATTAAAATACTTTAATCAAAACAGAAAGGGAATGAAGATTTAGGGCCTAATAAATATACTTAGTCTCACTACATTTTATTTGTGCCTATCTCGCTTTCCATTTTCTATGAACTTTTGTCTGCTTTTTATGTATATTGCTACATTACTGTTGAATTACAAATTTTATGTTACAATATCATACATTTCTCCATATTCTTCTTGATCAGTTTTAATGGATTTCGTGGTTGATACAACAACTAATGTGTTAGTGCAAAATGAAACAACTAATCTCTTTTACATAACTTTATTCATAGTCATATAGACAAAGTGATTTTTATATGGGTTCCTACGAGTGAAATTAAGTGACTGGAGTTAGAAAAAATGATTTAGCTTGTCTTATTAATCATGTTAATACCAGGAAAATGATCTTAAAGGGTAGGGATCCCAAAGTCAGCTTCGTGACCATAGCTTGTAGATTTGGATAAAAGTGTATACTTCCAAGGAAGAAAAAAAAAGATCACTACTTTATTTGTTATATCTTTGTCCATTTTGTTGGATGTTTATTACAAATCTTCAAACAATATCTAGTAGATAAAAATGATACAGAGCTTACACATTCAAAATTTAAACTAAAAATGTTATTTTAAAATGATTAAATCCATTTAAATTTAAATCCAAAGGACCAGGGCCGATAAGGCCTGTTTTTGGCCTCAAAATATGGCTGAAAAATAAAAATTCTAGTACTATGTATTCTACATTCACTGTGTTATTTTCTTAGGCAAGGGTTAGTGACATAATAAACAATGAAAATTATTTCAATTCATTTAATCTATATATAGAAAATGTCATTTAAAGTTGAAACATTTGGTCAAAATCAGCGGTTTTTATATTATTTTCATGCTTATTTTGTTTTCAATAGTATTGTGTACAGCCTTGTACCAAATAGATACTATGAGAAAATATTTTTCAGGACCAACTTAATTTGTTACTAAAAGGATTTTGTGGTACATGGGTGTTGCAGTCACTTCCCAGAGCGAAGATTATTAAAAATATGCCAAAAAAGCCGATTTGGTCAATTTGTTCAATTTTAACGTCACTATGACGTCACAGTATGGTCAAAAATATTAAATTGTCTATGAAGCATTAAAGTACTGACATTTAACTAAGTCTTGTCAAAATATTTTAGGCAAAAAATGGCCCTTATCAACCCTATTCCTTTAGGAACAATTCTATAGCTTGAAGAATCAAAGTAAAAGTAACATTCCATTGCCAATCATAAATCCTATTTTATAACTATGAAGTAAATTAATCATTCATGTTTATGTTGAATTTACACAATGAGATTCGCTTCATTTACATATATCTTATGTTCAATTTAAGAAAAGCAATAATTGAAAACTCTACTTTAAACTTTGCCAAATGTATGATACAGACAAATTACACTATCAATTTTCATCGTATATGACATGTATGTTCTTGTTGGTGTTTACTGGTTTTATCTCTGCCCTTTCGGACTTTTGACATTCGGATACCCCATTGGTACCTATGCTTCCTTCTGGACTATTGTGGTTTCAATATCTCTTGTTTGTCTTTGTCTTGTTTGTCAGTTCTTCTTGGATATATGTCAATAATAAACCCAGTTTGCATTGGTGTTAAGGAAATTTCCTTTTTTGATTGCATTTTAAGCGTTTTTTGTTTGTTTTTATCATGGCTGATTCCCTTCATTTTGGAATTAAAATGAAAAAAAATTAATATGCAATTTTATACAACGAATCTCCTTGAGTCAACGACTATTATTGAAATATAAAATATGAACAGACATCCAAGCATAAAATAGGGATTATATCTTAATAGGTTTTCTATTGTCTATGTGTCATAGTACAAGGATTTTACTAGTATTTTTAAGAAAAACGAGACTTACAAATGACAAAATAAACACGAAACCATCACTCACGTTCTACCATTTCTTAAATGACTTAAATAGCAGAAGACCATTGCATGCAAAAAATATAATCAAGTTTGTTATGTATTCTTTAGGTCTTCGTCTCTATAAACGTTTTTTGGTTTATTCTCATATGCGCTTTATCAAAGATAAATAAATGCAGTTTATAATATATAAGTTGATTAGGAAGACTTTAAAACACATGAGCTTTTATTGGGTTTATTGTCAGATTTGTTATTACATACTCTATGATATCTTACAGTTAAGTAGCTGTAAATAGCCCCCGTGAACGTTTATGAATAAAAACGGGGTTGTTTTGAAAAATGTAAGTAATATGTATAGCAAAGAGGCATAAATTGAGCATTCGAGTGTCAAAAATCCGAAAGGGCTTCTTAAAACCAATAAACGCAAAAGAAAATTACACGAAGAAACACAAAACATAAAAACACAAAATCAACCGAACAAATTTCAAAAAGGCGAAATCAAGTCGTAACGAGCTTGACTTGTTTTGTCTTTTCTATTTCTGACGTTTGGGATTAATGATACCAGATCTGTAATTTTGTCGTTACGTCTAGATCAATTAAAGTGGCGGTTTCATGATCTCAAGAAAAATGGAACCAATCAACAATGATACCATTGCAATATCATGATATTGCTATGATACCGAATTTCAAATTATATTTATTGATTAAGACCCTCTCTGTATGTATAAGGAAATATCAAATTTATATGCTTGAATAAAACATTAAGGGAGAAGAAAAGAAATTGAAATATTATCCATATAAGAATTTCTAAATTGATATTATTTTCAAAGAAAGTTCATCGTGAAAGAATGTCAATATAACAGTAGAACGACACAATTAAATAAGAGATATTTACAAATATGAACGGGTAATGTTTAATTATAACCGGTAATTATAACCAAATCTTTTATGAACAACATCACACTGAAACACTACACGCGGGTATCAGGTGGCTATTATGCTCACAAAAGCGCTAGACTTGTCAGAAAAAAAAATCCACTGTAGAGCACAAAAAACCTGAAACTGGGTAAAGCTTCTTTCCCCTCCAACATGAGTTATTTGAGCCTTAGATGGTTGAATGGTGCAGCTCTGTCATAATAAATGCATCATGAGGATATAATGTGGAATATCCTACCACTAACCATAGTGTTGCACCGTGTTGGGAAAATATTCTGTTCCTCACACATTAATGCAGCTTGCAGCATTTGCGATAAGATAAGGATCCGTAGGATTCCCATAAAGGTGACTACAATAATATGCCTGTTCCTTCCCACCACTTCTTTATACAGTGGCAGTCAAACGTTTTGCTGCCAGATGTTCAGAAAGAAAATTCTAGTATCGTGAAATTCAATACCTGTATTGATAATTGCGAAAAAAACAGCAAAAATGATAAAAAATGATTTCATTTTATGTCTGGTACATTGCTACATTTCTGCACGATTGATATACGAATATCTGGCTGATCGGCAAGTGTTGTTGTCCATATGCAATTCATAGAAGCTGTTGTGTTTTACAGTCTTTCACCTTTTTTTTTAAATTCTGGTTGAGAACAAAGCAGAAAATTGGCAGTGGGCATCAATTGATCCCGTTTTCAATCTAAAACTGTTGAACTATACCAAAGGAAATTAGAAATTTTTGATTTTGATTAAAAAAAAATCTGTCACTTCTTTTAACGAGTCTAAGCACTAGATTTATGCAATTAAGATGAACTTGAGATCGAAACACCATGGAAGCTCTTTTGTAAAAAAATACAAAACCGTTATGACATCTATGAATGCATGCAATGATCGTGTAAAGATATTGGAAATCTTTGAATATGTTATTATTGGTTAATTTAATGACCTAAAGAAATACCACAGAAAACAAACAGATGTGTTAAGAATCACATTTTAAAGATTTATGTTGTCATACCATACCGTATGATTTGTTTTTTTTTCCATGTAGCTGAACTTCGCGGATTTCTTGAAAAATTGCAGATCTTTTTCCGCGGAATTCTATTTTAGCGATTACTTATACATGTTATATGAAAACTTATACTGTATGGTCTATTTATAGCTATCTCTAACGTGTTTACGTTCTTGCTCCATTGGATTCCACAGAAACTGCAGAATGCAAGATTATTCGAATTTTATAATATATATGAATGTCTAGCATATAATCAAACAATGTTACTGTAATTTCAACCCTGAAAATCATCTGACAAACATATTTTGATTTTTTGAGTGCCCTCAGCGAGGATCGAACTCACAACATTTGGGACATCTATGGCGTATGCGCCTAGCTAACAGAACAGAGGTTGTAACCACTACACCATCCTAGGCTCCTCAAAGAAGAGCTTTCGTTTGGGTAGTGTTACTTTTCCCTGCGAAGTACAATTACAACTTATTCTGCTAACACAATGTATGAAGCGTCGCAAGGTAGACCCCCAAAAAAAAAGGTTGAAAAAAATTATCTGTTTCAATCTTGCCAATGAACAAAAAATAGTCTTGCCAACAAAATTTCCTTGCTTAATATGTGTGTGGAAAAAATAACCTGGCCCGCAAAGCGTGCGAAAAAAATTTCCCGGCTCAAGGTAAAATCCCAGCCCCCCCCCGAAAATCAAATGGTCCGTGCCTAAGTCGTAACGAAAGTGAATTTCAATTCAAGTTAATTTGATTTGATCGATTCTTGCTTTGGCCTTTCCTTCGACTCTTTTTTGTTGTGATTAAGATTTGTTTTCAATCGTTGTTATAGTTTTGTTCTTTCTGAAGACGTTTCAAAGTGATCATCCCTTTTAGTATTGGTGAGATCTGTATGAAAGTTTAATCATTCAGAACAAAATAATAAAAAAAACCTAAAAACATTCCAATCGTGTTTTACGCGTACATTGTAAATACATTTAGAAACTCTTGATGTTGCCTTTATGGACTGTTTGTTATTGTTGTTGATTTTATTGTTATTTTTTAAATGTCATGTATCTAGCGCTAAAGAAATTAGTTAACAATTTTGAGTGCTTTAACATATTTTGCAATTGTTTTTACGGTTTGAAAATGTACAAAGGCAAATGCAATGTCGTATTTTTATAAAAAAAAATAAAGTCTCGGTAATGTTTAACAGTCTTACGACTTTTTTTCAAGGCTGCAAAAAATCAGATAAATGTCATGGGATTTTAATTATTTGTTGTTTACATTCCAAAATCAATTTTATTATACCAAAGGGCACTAAGAATCTGCTGTTTATATTTTAAAGAACTTTCATTTCTTTTTAACGAGTTTAATTATCAGATTTTTTTTCAACAGAAGTCAGAATAACTAGTTCTTAATTAAGTCGTGTCAATTAGTTTAAATCAATAGCAGGTTTTTATTTGTGAAAAAAATATTGAAAATATTTTTCTTTTTCTTGGTAAATTAAAGGTCTAAAAAAATGACACAGGGAAACAAACAGATGAAGTTTTTACGTTAAAATTGTTTATCATTATCTATAATCATGGTATATACTTTCAAAAATTATTAACCATTTGTTTATAAAAAAATCTTGTTTCTGTTTGCATTTGTTTTCGTAGAAAAGCAAATGCGTTCATGTTGATAAATTGCCCTGACATAAAAATTGGTAACACAGGGGTATGTCACTCATCGGTTGCTGCATTGACCACTTACTCTTCCGGAGCAACCGAGTTAAATCTCGTTACGACTTTAGTTGGCGTTGTTGATTTATGTTTGGTTGATTTTGGTTCGTATACATGTGTCCTCGTGCTTTTCTTGTTCTTGTTTGCCTTTTCAGACGTTTGACACTAGAATGCTAACATGGTGCTTCTTTGCTTCTTACTAAAGAAATTTTACGGAAGACATAATGAGGTCATAAATAAATATGTGATTTTCATCTCAGATAAGTACAGACGTTGATTTGTCATAGTTATGACTTGGGTCGCGTTGTTGATTGCTATTGTATCTAAAAAGGGTTTAATATCATTGGTCTTAGTTATTCGCATTTCCAGTATCTAAGGTGTGTTACATGTTTAGTATTTAAAAAGGATGGGTTGTGATAAGGCCCTATTTTGGCCCATCTGTGGGCGAAAATAATACAAATAATTGGAAACAAGCTTGGAAAATCGTGTTCAAAATTGACCAATTTTGATTGAAAATTTCATTTTGATTTTAAGAAAATTTCAAGGTAGGGCGTCGATAAATTGAAATTTTGTGCTCATATACTTGAAGCCAGTGTTTGCAATTCTATAAATTGTTCATTATATATATACGTCACTTTAAAGAACAATTTTGAATTTGAAATGTAGCTAATCTCAAGAAAAACTAATAAAACTGAGAGATTTCGTATATTTTTAAACTACTGACAACAAGTTTAAAAATTATAGTCTTTATAAATGTGCAGTATGTCTTTCACGCGGAACCAGCTTGAAACTTTCACAAAAGATGTATTTTAATAAAACAAGTTTTTGAATAAAATATGAAGCTGGTTTCGGGTACAAGGCTATACTTCCGGAAAGGATATATATCACTCATTTGCACCACTTTCCCATAGGCACAATGTTAAATTCATTTGCGGTGGTTCATTTCTAGCCCCATATACTAAAAAATAAAAAAAAGCTTTTTAACTACAGACGTATAATTTCAAAAATTAGAAATTACAAATACCAAAACGCAGATATTAAAGGTTAATTTGGATATGCTATATATCGATATTTCAAGGAGTAACCTCTCATCAGTAGCATTTAAACCAAAACATTGGAAGGTCAAAATCCAAAACAGTTGAAAGCGAAAAGTACTCAAAACCAAAACGTTCGAACAAGGAAGAATATTAACCTTTCCAACAACACATGCTGTTATATAGTTTACTCAATTATATTTTTTACTTTCGCGGTGGGCTGAAAATGGTCTTATCGCAACCCATCCTTTCTTATCTTTCATTTAAGGGCTTCCTCAAAACACAAAAATAAAGCAACAAGAAAACCCGTGCGGAAATTTCCCACAATACAGTATAACGAGAAAGGCATACCTAAAAATGAATGTGGCACGGCACCTATGCCTTTTGTAGATAGAACTTGAGAGATTTGACAATTTTAAAATTTACACAGAAAATCTTAATATTTAGAAGTTTTCGTCAGCACGAAAGTGGTCATACCAGAGTGGACTAGCAGTAAAGTAAAGAGCATTATAAATTTTATTGTGTCACAATTCAGTAGTTGTTATGGATGGCAATAATGCATTTGATTTTCAGTTGTTATTGCCGTTTTATGGGCAGATATGAAAATTTCAACGTCTTTTGTAGCAGCGATGCATAACTTCTATAGATTCTTTTTAATTAATGCTAGTCGACAATTTTATTATCTTTGATAAAAAAGCAATAACCATCAAGGAAAATGTTTTATAGGGTTTGCAGTAGCACAGAAACATAATATCACGCGCATTAATAACAACATGTAATTTTGCTTTAGAAGAAAGGGGCCATGGTGCAAAATATCCTTGTTTAACGTTAACCCAAAATTACTGTTGAACGTTCTGTCCTTAGTTGGTAGCATTTCGAGCGCAAGTTTCTATGGGATGATAATTAAGGTTAATTATCCTGTTTCTGTAAGTTTTATAATTACCTTTTATCGTAAATGTCATTTGAGAATCCATTTCTTTTTAACTATTTTTTTTTTGTTTATGAAGAGCAGAACATTCTTTCTATTCTGTACCGAAATACGAATTTAGTCTATTTACGGTTGAAGGCAACCGCTCTCAAAACAAGTATCAAATACTGCATACGCTCAATTTTGCTCTTAATTCATATGCATTTTAGGTTAATATTTGTCTATTTGTTGAAATATTGCATCATACCTAACATTTTTTGTTTAAATTCAATAGTAAGTTCGTGAATAATTTAGGTATACACGTAACTAGCGATCTTTAGTTTTAGGGCTTCCTCAAAACACGAAAATAAAGCGAGAATAAAAACCGCGCGAAAATTTCCCACTATACAGTATAACAAGTAAGGCATACCTAAATGTGAATGTGGTACGTCACCTATGCCTGAGGTAGGAAGAACCAAAGAGAGTTATGACAGAAAAGCGTTATTAGAGGTAACGCGTAATTAGTGATGAAATAAGGTATAACAGGTATACCTGACCGTTTTGGAAACCTAAAATAGTCCGTCATGTAACTTGATATACTGAAAGGACTAGGGTTGATAAGGGCCATTTTTTTGGCCCAAAAATTATTTTTGTTTGAATTCAAGTAAAAATTGTGACAAGACTTAGTTAAATTTCAGTACTTTAATGCTTCTTAGACAATTTAATATTTTTGACCATACTGTGACGTCATAATGACGTCAAATATGAACAAAAAGCAAAATTTACCAAATTGGCTGTTTTTTAGCATATTTTTTATAATTTTTGCTTTGGGAAGTGACCGCAACACCCATGTACCACAAAATCCTTTTGGTAACGAATTAGGTTGGTCCTGAAAAACATTTTCCCAAAGTATCTATTTGGTACATGGCTGTACACACTACTATTGAAAACAAAATAAGCATGAAAATAATGTAAAAACTGCTGATTTTCACCAAATGTTGAAAATCTTCCAACTTTTAATGCCATTTTCTATATATAGATTAAATGGATTGAAATAATTTTCATTGTTTGTTATGTCATTAACCCTTGCCTAAGAAAATAACACAGTGAATGTAGAATACTAGAACTTTTAATCTTCAGCCATATTTTGAGGCCAAAAACAGGCCTTATCATCCCTGGTCCTTTTACTTTGTACACATATTCTCTAAAAATAAAACTAGTGAAAAAATAGTTCATTTGTGATGTTCATTTTAATGTTTGTGGATGTTAGTGCAACGTTCTTAAAAAAATATTGATTGCTTGTTTTCTATGCGAGTGAAGCGAAACTCACTACTGTACGCAGTCTGCAAAATTGCACAATACCCAAAATATGATGCTTTAAAAAAATTTCTGCTCCGTTAAGAATTACGGAAGTTTTATAAAAATTTGCATTTGCAAAAAATGGTATGAAATGCTATCACACATAGACCCATGACATGATTTATTGTGTTACTTTATACTACCAATGTATAAGCAATTGGCTTTTATTGCATTTTGTATCAAAGATAATAAAAACCTAGACTCGTGAAATGAATGGAAACTATTACGGCGACAAAATAAGTTCCAGTCTGATAAGCGTCAATAATTTCTGAAAAATAAAGAAAACAAATCAAATACATTTATTGCGTTTCCTGACAACTGTTTAAATGTCACGTAATAAAATACCAAATTAAATGCTTGTGGAAAATAAACAATCTTTAAATGCTTTCTATAAAACACAAGATGCTCCCAGGGGCCTGAATCGCTCACCTGATCTCTTATGCTAAAGCTTTTAACCTAGTGTGCAACATGGTCTACATGTAATTGGTAAGAAACATAAAAGAAACTAGTTAGGATAGAAGACACTCTTAAAATCAAAAATACAAAGTAACAAAGCTTTCCATTTTAAAAAAAAGTTAAAATTGATTGAAAACAGTTAAAAGGGGATAATTCTTTTAATACCCTGATTCACTTTCATAGAACTCAATGAGCGGAACATTTTTGCAATGCTAACTTTTCCTCAAGATTAAACTCAAAAACTGTGATAATGGTCAATTTTGACGATTAAAGGGAAATAACTCCTATAAGGAGTCGTCCTACAACTTCGACTCAATGGAGAGTTTTGTAGAGCCTTTGATGCTGAAGAAGGAAGGTTGCTTCGGATTTTCTCTATCTCTTATACTTTTTAAGCTATAAGCTAAAACTATGGTCTGACCCCCTTGTCTATTTTAAGCAACAGCAGCCATGTTGGATAGTCAGCGTTCACAAATTTCACAAACTTGGTAGAGGACATCCTAAAGATCAAGTGTACAAAGTTTGAAAGTAATCCCTTCGACGGACAGACGGACGACGGACGCTTAACGATGACAATAGCTCACATGACCCTTCGGGTCGGGTGAGTTATAAAACTTGCTGCATCTGATATCTTAAGGCCAATACCGAAAATTGCTCTGATCAATCACATTGATTTTACATGATTAATTCATAGCTATATGTCTCTATGAGCATTGAGCTTAAAATTCAACTTGCATTCATGTCATACCTAAATCAGATTCTGGCAAAAGGAACTTTGAATGACGTTTAATTCTATAAACAATAGCCTTGCGTCAGGCGTGGTAAACTTCCTGAAAAATCTATAAAGTTTGTTTAACATGATACGTAGAATATTTCTTCATTAGCACGTGTAATTTTAGTTTAATTAAAAAGTTAATTAAAATGGTATTTAAAATTCTGTCTTGTTTTTTTCAGCAAACAATACGGATTTCAAGAGGCGCTGATTGTTTTATCATTCATATGAAGCAGACTTCTTAGACATGACGGATCGTAGACTACCTCTTAATCTATATTTTAAACCAATTTCTATGCTTATTCAGGGCTGCGCTATTCCTCAGATGTTGTCTTCACTCAAGAAATTTTTACGGAAGACGTCATGTGTTCTTAGACAAATAAGGGATTTCAGTCTCTAAAAAGAGTGCATATGTCGGTTTGTCACAGGGTTTGAATTGTCTTCCTCTACCGGATTTGACAAACAGAATGGATGGTTTGCAGCGGGACGGGTGTGATATGTAGCAAGCAGTAACTGGATATTCTTCCGGAGCACCTGAGTTCACACTTGCGATGTTGATTTCTGTAAGGTTGATTTTTTTTGTTTCGTGCTGTTCGTTAGTGTTTACTGGTTTTGTCGTTGCACATTTGGACTATGAGCTTATGATGTCTTCTTTAAGATTTCTTGAGTGAAGACAGCAACTGAGGACCAACATTACCCTGTGTTAGCAAATTTTTGTGTCAGACGTGAGGCTTTCCTATAAAATCAATGCAATTTCCAAAAGCTCTGGAGTAACGAATCAATTTTGATACGTAAACCCACTAACCTGGAGCAGACAAAATGTTGCTACACAAAAAAGGAAAGTTGACGAATGGAAAATTGAAATCATTACGTTTGTTATAGAGTTTTGTTGAAAGTTTTATAAATAACTTTTGATAAATACATTTTGTCATTCAAAAAAGATTATTCTGATGTCATCTATTTAAAATTGTTCAATATTAAATTGAAGTTTACTTTTGAAATAATAAACATATAAAATATATTAATGTATAAGTTTTATTTTACATCAGACGAACGTTTGACAAATGTTAAGAATAAATTGTATTATATCTTCTTATTATCGAATGCTAATTGAAAAAAAAAGGTATGTAATCTTCAAGATTTCGGAAGGCAATCATCAAAATTTGATATTCAGTATGGTGGGTGGAAGATCACCGAAAATTTATTGAGGTTTTGCGTGTTAATGACTATTGGTCGGTTCTAGGGATCTATTACGATTTCTATTAATGGAAAATAACAGACTTACAAATTGTTATAAATTTTAGCCTTACTTGTCATTGTAAATAAAAAAAAACACATGATTATAGACTAGATTTATTGTCAGGGACAAAGCAAATAACGCTTCTCTTTGATTTTAATTCTTGTTTTGTTTCATGACAAAATAATGTTTAAAACATGCTGTTCTTTTTCAATAAATTACTTTTTTTCAATTTTAAAGGTCTGTCAAGGTTGAATTTTTTTGCGGAAAAGTTACTTAGCGTATCAATTAAAAGTAATAACAAAACTACCGAACTTGAATGATCAATCTCATAGTCCAGAGAAAATGACAAAAACGAATCAGACATACCGGAGAATGACTTTATTGTGTGGAGTTAATATGAAAACTTCAATTGGGAACCAATAGCAGATCTTTTTTTATATTGTTATGAATCAAAATTTATGGCCAAACTACAAAAAGACACAAACAAACACCACCTTATTGACATTTTTAACAATACTTACAGATACTTAGACGACATCCTCGCCCTTAACAACCCGAATTTCTCTAAATCTAAAAATGATATCTATCCTAAAGAATTTACCCTTAATAAATCTAACTCGACCGGCGTTAGATGTCCATTTTTGGATTTAGATTTAAGCATTTTCAATAGAAAATTGCACACTAAAGTCTATGATAAACGTGATGACTTTTCTTTCCCAATTGTAAACTTTCCTTTTCTTGAAGGTGATGTACCTCTAGCTCCATCTTACGGAGTGTACATTTCACAGTTAGTCAGATATGCTCGAATTTGCTGTGGTGTTTCTGACTTTAATGACAAAAACCGTTTCATTACAGAAAAATTGCTAAAACAAGGTTATCGATACCATAACTTAGTCAAATCTTTTACTAAATTCGTTCATAAATATGGATATTTTATTGAAAAATTTAACTGTACAAGTCGTTTTTTTTATTGTAAAAGGAATATCACATCCCGCATTCTATGGAAATGTAGTTTATAAGGCACGTAAATTCAAAAACAATACTCTTGACATGGTAATTTGGCTTAAAAACTTATTAAAGAAAGGATACGAGTTGGAAGTTATAGTTAAATCTTTAAATGTTGTGTGTTTTGGTAGAAATATTGATAATTTGATAGTAACTCTAAAACATTAATCTTTTACTTTTTGACTATTTTATTGTTTCGAAGCATTACAGCGATCAAATATGTCGGTTTTGTATGACGATATAATACTAAATCATTAGTTGTTTGAAGTGTAATGATGGATTTAGAATCAATATGTTTGATTTTTTTTTACATCAGTCGATAAATGCTTCTTAGCTAGCTGTCAGTAACTGCAAGTGTTGTCCAGGGAGTTCCTTTACGTTTCGTTGTTCTCGTATATTACTCTTGTCTCAGGTTCTCTCTTGGTGAATTGAACTTTTATCGATTTGATTTTTAAAGTGTGTTATTTTTTTGTGCTTTGTACAAGATAAACAATAGGGGGAAGGTTGGGCCCAAAAAACTAGTTTAACCCCGCCACATTTCATATGTGCCTGTCCTAAGCCAGGAATCCTTGTCAAAGGTTTTGTTTGTCCTTGTCTACTTTCTGTTTTTTTATGTCCAGAAATGGGTCTTTCTTTGATATTCTAGGGATTTGTTTGAATCTAATGTATTGTATTTTTAGTCTTGGGTCAATGCAAGACGGCGAGCAGTGACCTCTGGTCATGTTGAAGACTGCTGGCTGTTTTCCATTGTGATTTTTTAAATTGCCCTTTCTTTAATGTTGGTTGTGTCGCGTACACTTATTCCACATCTCTTTATCGTCTATTCAATAAGCTGGCAGTTTTTTAAAGAAGGAAATGTTTCAAAGAACCAGAGATGTACCAATGGAGGAGGGAACATTCGAATGTCAAAAGTCCGAAGTGGAACATCAAAACCAGTAAACACAAAAAAGCAGTGCGAACACAAAAAAAACACATAAAGGCTAAACTTCATTTCAGACAAAATCAATATTTAAAAAAAACAATATTTTGATTATTACGGTGGTACATTTAGGACACTCATTTTTTTTATTTTTCTTAAAATTTATCTCGAGCGCACGACTTATTATGTCGAGCGCACGACTTATTATGTCGTGCTCTCGACTTATTATGTCATGCGCACGACTTATTATGTCGAGCGAACAACTTATTATGTTGAGTGCACGACTTATTATCTCGAGCGCACGACTTATTATGTCGTGCTCTCGACTTATTATGTCGTGTGCACGACTTATTATCTCGAGCGCACGACTTATTATGTCGAGTGCACGACTTATTATCTCGAGCGCAAGACTTATTATGTCGTGCTCTCGACTTATTATCTCGAGCGAACGACTTATTATGTCGAGTGCACGACTTATTATGTCGTGCTCTCGACTTATTATGTCGGGGCACGACTTATTATGTCGTTTTCATCTCGAGCGCACGACTTATTATGTCCAGCTCTCGACTTATTATCTCGAGCGCACGACTTATTATGTCCAGCGCACGACTTATTATGTTGAGTGCACAACTTATTATGTCGAGCACACGACTTATTTTGTCGTGCGCACGACTTATTATGTCGTGTTCACGACTTATTATCTCGAGCGCACGACCTATAATGTCGTGCTCTCGACTTATTATCTCGAGCGCACGACTTATTATGTCGAGCGCGTGACTTATTATTTTGAGTGCACGACTTATTATGTCGAGCGCACGACTAATTATGTCGTGTGCATGACTGATTATGTCGAGCGCACGACTTATTATGTCGTGCGCACGACTTATTATCTCGAGAGCTCGATTTGTTATGTCGTGCGCACGAATTATTATGTCGTGCGCACGACTTATTATGTCGAGTGCACGACTTATTATCTCGAGCGCACGACTTATTATGTCGAGTGCACGACTAATTATGTCGAGTGCACGACTTATTATGTCGTGCGCACGACTTATTATGTCGAGCACATGACTTATTATGTCGTGCGCACGACTTATTATGTCGAGTGCACGACTTATTATCTCGAGTGCACGACTTATTATCTCGAGCGCACGACTTATTATGTTGAGTGCACGACTTATTATCTCGAGCGCAAGACTTATTATGTCGTGCGCACGACTTATTATCTCGAGACCACGACTTATTATGTCGTGTGCACGATTTATTATCTCGAGCGCACGACTTATTATGTCGTGCTCGTGACTGTAGTGCGCACGACTTATTTTGATATAAATAACGTGGTTATTTCCAATCCAAGCACCCCAAATCAAAGATTGCGTAGTGTTTATATCAAATCATACTTTAATCAGTATAATATTAATAACGTAGCCATTTCCAGCTCAATCACCCCAATAAGGTTTTGAAGATATGACCATATAGTGAATTAATATAAATAATTTCTACTCTATAATTTTATCGTAAATTAATATTTTAGTTAGATAGTTGATTGCTTGATTTATAGTTTAATTTCTAGTTGATATCGAGTGTTTCTGGGACTTTTTCTTATAGTGAGCACCCTTCATCAGCAGCCTGTCACTTTAAATCTATATATGAATAATAATATTTTAGATTTATTGGGCTGGACACCCTTAGATCTTACTGTGCTGTGTAGTGCTTGTGTCAAGATCTATCTAACTCTTATCTAATTGATATATAAATGTTTATTATGGTGTCGATTGAAATTTAATTTTCATTTCAAAATAGCGGAAGTAACCATTTCTTTCAAGTTTTTATATCTGCAATAACCTATATTATAGGTTTTCCCGTAAATAATAGCTTTGTTCTTCATCTTGTGATAGTTTATCCCAATGTTATAATAGTGAGCTCCAATATTGAAAATTGAATATTTAATTGAGCAAAACAGAAAATAAGGAAAAGGTCTGAGGCTGAACGGTGCAAAGACGGGATTTTGTGATTTGTTTTATAGTGCGAATATATGTCGAAAGCACGAGATAATAAGTCGTGCGCTCGATATAATAAGTCGTGCGCACGACATAATAGGTCGTGCGCATGACATAATAAGTCGTGCACTCGAGATATTAAGTCGTGCGCACGATATAAGAAGTCGAGAGCACGACATAATAAGTCGTGCGCTCGACATCATAAGTCGGGCGCTCGACATAATAAGTCGTGCGCTCGAGATAATAAGTCGTGCACTCGACATAATAAGTCGGGCGCTCGACATAATAAGTCGTGCGCTCGAGATAATAAGTCGTGCACTCGAGATATTAAGTCGTGTACACGACTCAATAAGTCGAGAGCACGATATAATAAGTCGAGAGCACGACATAATAAGTCGTGCGCTCGAGATAATAAGTCGTGCACTCGACATAATAAGTCGTGCGCTCGAGATAATAAGTCGTGTGCACGACATAATAAGTCGTGTACTCGAGATATTAAGTCGTGCGCACGACATAATAAGTCGAGAGCACGACATAATAAGTCGTGCGCTCGAGATAATAAGTCGTGCGCACGACATAATAAGTCGTGTGCTCGAGATAATAAGTCGTGCGCACGACATAATACTTCGAGAGCACGACATAATAAGTCGTGCGCTCGAGATAATAAGTCGGGCGCACGACATAATAAGTCGAGAGCACGATATAATAAGTCGAAAGTACGACATAATAAGTCCTGCGCTCGAGATAATAAGTCGTGCACTCGACATAATAAGTCGTGTGCTCGAGATAATAAGTCATGCTCACGACATAATAAGTCGTGCACTCGAGATATTAAGTCGTGCGCACGACATGGTAAGTCGAGACCACGACATAATAAGTCGTGCGCTCAACATAATAAGTCGTACACACGACATAATAAGTCGAGAGCACGACATAATAAGTCGTGTGCTCGACATAATAAGTCGTGCGCTCGAGATAAAAAGTCGTGCTCACGACATAATAAGTCGTGCGCTCGAGATAAATTTTAATAAAAATTAAAAAAAAAATGAGTGTCCTAAATGTACCACCGTAGATTATGAAGTTTTGAACATTTTTTTTAATTGACAACTTAGATTTTCAAATTTGAAAATTAGAAGAATGTAAAAAATTCTAAATCGTTTTTTTTTAAAGAATCCAAATATACTTAGATCCATTGCTCAGCATCCTGGATTTTTTTTCTGAGAAAAAACCTTGTGTTTATACGTCATGGCTTTCAGTTACACAACAATTATATGAAATTCTTTGTAACTGGACAAAACTGCATGATTATATCTAAGGCAATTACCTTTTGCATTATCTGCTATTGATGAGCATAAACTAGTGGTTAGTTGAGACCTGATGGAATACCGAACATCTTTTGCATTCATCTATTAAGATTCATTAAAATGATAGTTTTCTGATCCCATGGAAGGCGTATTGGGCATGGGACCCAAAAAATGGGAAACAAAGTCCAGGCTCCCATGTTCCCAAACTTTATTGTTTTACAAAAAATATCGTAACAAATTCGCAACTCACTCCACTAGGCTAAAAAAAACCTAACTTAAAATTTACACATGTAGGGTCAATCCACGTACGTAACGAGTTACAATTATCATAATCGAATTAAAATTGAAGATATACCTTAAAAATAGTTAGTCATACTGAAACTACCATACCGCTCTATGAGGAATAACTGAGTTTCTTCTACCAGATTTGTTAACCCACTTCTGAATGTAAGAGAACATTTACATAACTTTATTTGCATATGCAGTTATTTTGTTGTTTCTTTCATATCTTTTTTCTCTGTTTGTTTTTCATTTTTCTATATACTGAACAAAAATGGACACGCATAATTCTGGCTTTTAATATCTTTTTTTGTAAATGAAATTTATTGTAATCGAAAGTATAAAATTAAAACAGTTACCTGTATTGTAAAATGATAACTTCACGATATTTTTTATTGTATTTGACTACTCCATGTATTCGATACGCTTCGATAACCCCGAACGGAAAAAGTGCATTTCACGAGCTTTCTCTTCTACCGCTTAACAGATTTCAATAAAATTTTGGTTATGGATTGCCACATGAATCAGGTAACAAACCCAACAGCTATTTTCTTTGATGGCGAGTGCGCAAAATGCAACCACGGCATAATCATGAACACAATTGCGCTATGAACATTTAGCTATGAAAACAAATCAACCGGAAGTTATAGCAACATCAGTGGTATTTCACGGAACAAAGCAATGTCTTAAGTAACGATTTCGATAATTTTCTAAAATTCATTTGCTGCCATGAATTGGTTAGAACCTGATTAGTTCGACCGGAAAAGGCCCTTTACAACAAGTAATGTGCATTCGCGTAAGTATGATTTTTTTCTGAAATTGAAAAGTAGGCCTGATAGAACATTGAGCAGTGTAATGTGCCCTTACCAGCGTCAGATGATGGCGACGGACGTTACCCTCGACACAAAGTATATGCAATTTTGTGATGCTAAATTTGTTGCTGTTATTGCTTTAAATTGAAAAAAAAAACCTTAATTTTTGAACAAATGCTTTTTTTTTCAAATGATACCACAAATTAGGTTGCATTAATTACTTGATGAATTGTAAACTATTTTAACATAGTGGTAGACAATTAAAAATTATGCAGATCTTATTTTGCTCAGCATATAAGCTCTAATAAATTCTATTAAAAACCTGTATGATAATGATGACAAATGAGTTTGATTATGTTTGTATTGATTAACAGGTTACAGATAACATATATGAGTCCACTTCTTTTGTTATAATCGTATTCGGAAAATGTATAATAAAACGGGTGTAGGTAATCGTCGAGTTCGAGTTCGAGTCAGAGTTAAAGTTCGAGTTAAAGTTCGAGTTACAATTCGAGTTCGAGTTAGAGTTCGAGTTAAAGTTCGAGTTATTTTTCGAGTTCGAGTTAAATTTTGAGCTAACTCGAAACAGTAATTTTCATAGACATAGTCGAGTTACGACTCGAGTTCGAGTTAGAGTTCGAGTTACAAATCGAGTTAGAGTTCTAGTTACAAATTATTTATTGTTCTATGTCCAGAATTTGGTCTTTCGTTCATCATTATACCCCCTCTTGAAAAAATTGGGCGTATATAGTGATAGAGGTGTCTGTCCATCGTCCTGTCCGTCCGTCCGTCCGTCCGTCCTGCCTTCCTTACACTTTAGGGTACCCATCTCTTATCACAACTCCTCCTAAACTCCTTGATGAATTTTCATGAAACTTTCACACGATCTGTGTGACAAAATGTAGATATGCACCTCTTTTAAAATTTGATCAAACTGATTTTGGGGAAGCGAAACATGGAATTCGCTATTCAACTATCCGCAACTTCTCCCAAACCCATCAATGGATGTCAGTGAAACTTTCACACCATCTTCGTGAAATAGTGTAGATTTGCACTCTAGTTTAAAATTTGATCTGTTTTTAGGAAAGAGGTAGCGGTGTATTTATTAGTAGGCCACGACTAACAGTTTTTCTAGTTTGTTTAGGGATTGGTTTTAAATCTTATGCATTGTATTTTTTATTTCCAACTTTTTCCAAGCCAGAATATTTATTAACAAAAACAGACCCCTCAAAATCAAATGGTCGTCCCCTTAGTCTTGTCCTAAAAACCAAACTGACGACTTTGATAAAAATTAAAACTTTTTTTTTCTTTTTTCTGTAAACGCGGCCTTTTTTTTGCAACAAAATAAACCAAGGTATTTCAAAGTATTGCCTCGTCCTTGGGAGAATTAACATATTTTCTTTTCTACAACCACAGCACAACATAATAGATGTCTGAATTATTATTTTTCCTCGTGGAAAGTGTTGTAGTTTGCTAAAAATAGGTTTTCTTTAGGTCGGAACTCCAACTCGAACCCGATTTGCAACTCGAACTCTAACTCGAACTCGAACTCGAACTTTAACTCGAGTCGTAACTCGACTATGTCTATGAAAATTTCTGTTTCGAGTTAGCTAAAAATTTAACTCGAACTCGAAAAATAACTCGAACTTTAACTCGAACTCTAACTCGAACTCGAATTGTAACTCGAACTCTAACTCGAACTTTAACTCTGACTCGAACTCGAACTCAAACTCGATGATTACCTACACCCTAATAAAACCCTAAAAATGATTGCAGAGGTGTAAATTATCTTGTACATGTTGTATTCAACTTTGAATGCCATTCTGTAAGTGTAAAGGACGCCTTTGAAGACCTATAGGTGATTCATTTAAAATCTTATTTTTCAACCTCAAATACTTAGAACATTTTAGAATATGTTGCAAGAAATGAATATAATGTAGGAAGAATTTAGACCAAGTTTATTTTGTAACCATATTAAATGTGATTTGAAAGAAAATGTTAACAGTTTCGCAGTGTTATTCACGTCTACATCTGTCATGGAAAATGTATGAGACAGATTTTTTTCCTATTATATGAGAATTCAAATGAGATTTCAAAAAATTAACCTTTTACAATCTCCCTTGGTAATTGTGATGTACAAAGTAATGCATCTACTAAAACAAAAGTGTAAGATAAATGCATACAGATAGTGGGCTGAGTGCCATTGAATAGACTTTATATAGAAGAAGACAATCGTATTTTAACTTAAAAAAAATTATAGACATTTTGCGTGTTAATCTTCTTAACGTGACAAACGTAGACCAGCTTAAGAGATTTATTAAGACAGTTATCACAGGCAAATAACAGGCTTGATTATTTATGCCTATACAATCATACAGCACTTTCATGATAGACCTTGGAGATTTATGCAAAGGGCATCCATTCCTGTGTCACTGTAAATCTACGTTTGTTTCAAAAAGGAAAAAAAAAACTACAAAGTATTTCTAAATGTGCCTGTCTTAAGCAAGGGAATCTTTTTCAAAGCTGATGTTTGTATTCGTCGAATTTATGTGATTTGTTTTGTTTTATGTAAAGAAGAGGATCTTTCATTGGCTCTTTAAAATTGATCTTGAATTATATGTATTTCATTTTCAATCCAGGGCCAATTTCAAAACAGCGAGCAGCGACCGCTGGTCACATTTTGAAGGCTGCTGGCTGTTTTCCGTAGTAGATTTTTAAAATTGTCGTCTGTCGCGTTCACTTATTTTTTTACATCTCTTGATCGTCTATAGCAGATGAATTGCCTAATCGGGTTATAACAAAAAAAATCTAGGTAGAATAATTGTCATTTATTGTGTTAAATAAATGTAATAACAAAACTACCAAACTTGAATGATCAATCTCATAGTCCAGAGAAAATGACAAAAACGAATCAGTCATACCGGAGAATTGGTGGATTGCAATGGTCCTGACTTGGTACAGGCATTTCAAACGAAATGGTGGGTTAAACCAGGTTTTATGGCGCCAAACCTCCCTCTTCCATTGCGATCTTAGGATCCGGTAATGACCATAGAACACAACATAGATGTGAGACACAATAGGGATATGCAGGTGATCATCTCAGTACAGCAGACCTGTCAAACACTAATTAAAACAATTAACCACCATATCTTTTAACTCAATTTTGAACTTTTCTACTAATTGCTGATAACGAAGAAAGAATTTTTTAGGGATCGTATGAGACGTATTTTCTTATAGCCCTGCTCCAAAAGTCGGTCACGAAGAAATGTGTGCAAGCTCTGGCATATCGAATAAGTATTATTAAATTAATTTAAATTAATTTGATTAAAATTAACGATTGTAGGTACATTTAATCATTGAGTTTGAGTTGAATATTGTGAAAACTTGAATTGTTGATTTTCATACTTATCGAGCTTCAAAATTGCTCACACAGGGTTATGTTGCTCCTCGGTTGCTCTGTCTTCACTCAAGAAATTTAACGGAAGACATCATGAACTTATAGACAAAGAATGGGTTGCGATAAGGCCCTATTTTGGCCCATCTGTAGGCGAAAAATAAAAAGTATTTCATAGCCTCTTACTTTTTACCTTATTTTGTAGCAAAATGATTGTACTGTTGTGAAATGCTACTTTAAAAACCTTTTGCATTAACACGGCTTGGAAAATCGTGTTCAAAATTGACCAATTTTGAATGAAAATTTCATCTTGATTTAAAAGAAATTTCAAGGTAGGGCTTCAATAAAGTGAAATTTTGTGCTTATATAGATGAAACCAGTGTTAACAATTCTATAAAAGATTCATCATACATATACATCACTTTTAAGAACAATTTTGAATTTGAAATGAACGCTTATCTCAAGAAAAACGAGGAAAACGGAGAGATTTCGCACAATTTTTAACTACTGACAATAAGTTAAAAAATTATAGTCTTTTTAAATTTTCAGTATGTCTTGCACGCGGAACCAGCTTGAAACTTTTACAAAAGATGTGCTTTAGTAAAACAAGTTTTTGAAAAAAAATATGGAGCTGGTTCCGCGTGCAAGGCTTTACTTTCGGGAAGGATATATATCACTCATTTGCGCCCCTTTCCCATAGGCTCAATGTTAAAATCATTTGTGGTGGTTCATTTCAAGCACCATTTACTAAAAAATAAAAAAGCTTTTAAACTACAGACGTTTATTTTCAAAAAATAGAAATATTAACCTTTCGAACAAGACATCTTATGAAAGAATTTACTCAATTTTACTTTTGACCTTTGTGGTGGGCTGAAAACGGGTCTTATCGCAACCCATCCTTTGGGATTTCTATCTCTCAGATGAGTGCTGATTACGGTTTGTCATAGGGTTTTGTTTTTTCTTCCTTTACCAGAATGGACTATTGGCAACGCGACGGGTGTGCTATAGCAAGCAGGAACTGCTTACTCTTCCTGAGCACCTGAGTTCACTCTTGTTTCAACTGGAGTTCACGTTGTTGATTGATATTCAGTTATTTGTGTTTTCATGTTTTACATGTTGTCTGTTTTTGTCCCGTTCGTGTTGGTGTTTACTGTTTTTGTCTCTGCCTTTTCGGACTTTTGACATTCGAATGCCCCATTGGTACCTCTGCTTCCCTTCGATTCGAGTTCAAGTTATTGTTTAGTTTCGTGCTTAGATAACTACATGTATTTGTTCACCATTAGAACAAATGCAGTAGATTAGTTTTGGAATTTTATGAGGCAGAATAAGAATAGGGAAGCTCAACATATTGTTTTGCTTTCACTTTTCCTAAAAAAAAAATTACACAAAGAAACTACAGAAAAAAAAACCAGACAAATGTATAACATTTCAAGAAACTTAGAATTTAGTCCTATAACATGAGACAAAAATATACATGTGTCTTAAATGAGGAAACGATATTAAAATCAATATTTTGGAATAAGGATTGAAAACCCATCAAGACAGAGTCGCTATGGCATATACGATGAAAAGGTCAATATGTGACCGAACTTCATAATACGATTTAAGTCGTTAGAACTTAAATCGAGTTATCGTATATGGTTTCCTTCAATTCTATTTTTACACTTTTACGTCATTTGCTATTTAAAACACACATGCGCAGTCGATTGAGCTTTCTCTTTTCCGGAAAATTTCAACAGCAAGGTAGACAAAAAATTCACACAAAAAAATCAATCAATATCTTGAGCATCCGAACTAATTTTGGATAAAAAATACATTATTTTGATGCAAACGCATTTGTTTTGTAAGAATTATGATAGGATGCCATAAAAAATTGGTTAATTTTTATATTATTCAAATTTCCCAGCACGGTTGATGATCAATTCCGACATATTGAAAGAGCTGTTTATACGACTAATTTTGTGTCATATTTCTTTAATACATTGGATCATTTACCAATTTCAATTTTTAATCTCGATTAATTTCTATTTTTATCTCTAGAACCCTTTTTTATTTGTCATGCTATGTTGAATCATGTTGAAACTTATTTTTAAGTTTTAGCGTTTTAATTTGTTGAACCGAGGATTGATAGCAACTTTTACATTGGTATACAGGTAGTATTTACACACTTATGTAATGTTTGTTTACATTGGTAATAATTGTCTTAATATTCAGCGGTCATAACCCACATTTCTGTACATTTATGTACGTGCTTACACATGCGACAAGGTCGACAACATTTTTACTCTACATCAAATTAAAGTTAAAAATTTTTTGGGTCAGAATTTCATGATGTTGTCCACTTTAACACCTGAACAAGGAGCCTGGGTCAAATATACAAAACACTTTCACATGACAACTTAATTACATGTAAATCGGTCAATTGGATTTTTCAACTGTAATACGTTAAACACGCATACCATATTGTTGCATTGTATTGGTAGGGTGAGGGAGACATGCAAAAATAGTTTATTGAAATAATATGCGTTTAACCATCTACATGTACAGCTCTAGCATTTGACTTTGAAAAACAGTATACTTGTAAATAATGCATTTGTTCCTTTTTTTGCTTAAGAAAAACAAATGTGTCTTTGCTTGAGTTTCAGAATGTTGCGCAGATCTAGTCGCAAGAGAAAGTCAACATATCATGTGCCTCAAGCACGTAGCTATGTGGATCAACCCAGGACACAGGATCAACCCACGACACAGGATCAACCCACAAGAATAAGAGATCAATCATCAAGATCTAAGCAACAATCATCAACAACTACTTCATCTACACCAGAATCAACTATATCCATGCCGATATTTAGCACAACATCTAATACTATGCCATCCTATACTCCAGCCACTTTGCACGACATGAGTTTTCCTTCAACATCATCATATACTCCAGCCGCTTCTCCTGAAGCATGTTTTCCTTCATCAGGTAATGTTGGCATTTCTTTGCCAGAGTCTAATGATATTATGCCACCGCAAATACCATCTATATCTGGGGAAATCTCTGTTGGGGTGGCTCAAAACATAAAGGAAAAAATTATTAAAGGATAGTATGTAGATTTAGGCACTCTTTTGACCAACAGTATTCATTCAGATTCGATCCAAATATTGTCCATTCAGAATAATGAATTAGTTATTCAAAAACCTCAAAATGTAAAAATTTACAATATTGAACAATGGACAAATGCATTTACTATATTTATTAGCATTTATTGCAAGGTTCATTTGCACCGTGTGCAAGAACTATTGAAGTATATGCACACCATTCGTCTAGGTGCTTCAAGATTAGGTAATTTAGGGTGGAAAAATTATGATGAACAGTACAGACTAAGAAAAGCTCAAGAGCCTAGTAGTTCATGGGCAATGGTTGATACTGAGCTTTGGCTTCTATACATGTCAAACACACCCTCGCATTACCAATTTGCAAACAAACAATCGACTGCATATTCACAGCAAAAAACTCCAAATCAAAAATGTTACACATTTAATTATAAGGGTTTTTGTTCAAATGCAAGTTGTATTTACATGCATAACTGTTTGTATTGCAATTTTGACCACCCAATTGTAAAATGTCAAAAAAGGAACTCCAAAGATCATATATCATATAAATGCCACGATTTAATGCTACATTTAGATCAGCTAACAATTTAAATGAGAGGTTTAGACAACCATTAAATAATCCTCCTGCTTATGTTAACAGGTTCCAGCGACCACGTGCTCCTTGAACAATTATGGGACAAAGGTTATTCTCCTGTTAATGTAAATAATCTGAAAAAATTGTTGTCAATATATCCTGATAGAGTTGTTGCTAAAGAATTGTATGATGGCTTTTCACAAGGTTTTAAAATTATGTATAATGGACCTAGGATGCATGTAATGTCGCCTAATATGTTGTCAGTACGCGACTTGAAGGGTGAAACTTTTTGTAAATTAATGAAGGAGGTTAGTCTTGGTAGAATGTTAGGCCCTTTTTCAAAGTTACCCATTTCTACATTACAAATCTCACCCATTGGTCTGGTACCGAAGTCGGACGGTAGTTGGAGGTTGATTACAAATCTGTCTTACCCTCTTGGTAACGGCATTAATTCTTTTTTAAGGTCATTTAATCTTACATTCAGATATATTGACGATGTCCTTTCTATCAATAACACTTCATTTGGTAGATGGATTCCTTCAATATATCCTCCGGAATTGGAGATTAAAGAGACAACCGAATCTAATTGCTTCACGTCTTTCTTGGATTTGCACCTCGAATTTGACCCAGGTGGTCATCTTAGTACAAAAATTTACGATAAACGAGACGATTTTAATTTTCAAATTATTAATTTTCCTAATTTACAGAGCAATATACCTACTTCTCCTGCATACGGTGTTTATATTTCTCAACTTATTCGATATGCCAGAGCTTGCACACATTTTACAGATTTTTTGATCAGACACCGGTTTCTTCGTGACCGACTTTTGAAACAGGGCTATAAGAAAATACGTCTCATACGATCACTAAAAAAATTCTTTCTTCGTTATCAGCCACTAGTAGAAAAGTTCAAAATTGAGTTAAAAGATATGATTGTTAATTGTTTTAATTAGTGTTTGACTGGTGTGCTGTACTGAGATGATCACCTCAATATCCCTATTGTGTCTCACAACTATGTTGTGTTCTATGGTCATTACCGGATCCTAAGATCGCAATGGAAGAGGGAGGTTTGGCGCCATAAAACCTGGTTTAACCCACCATTTCGTTTGAAATGCCTGTACCAAGTCAGGACCATTGCGATCCACCAGTTCTCCGGTATGACTGATTCGTTTTTGTCATTTTCTCTGGACTATGAGATTGATCATTCAAGTTCGGTAGTTTTGTTATTACCTTTATCTTATATAAGTGATGAATTTAGTACAGTTAATTATACGTCTTTTGATAGTATTCTGGATAAAATATATGATCTAGGTAAGGGTGCTTTGCTTGCAAAAGTCGATATTAAATCGGCATTCCGTCTTCTGCCTATTAACCCAGCAGATTTCGATTTACTTGGTATATTTTTTTATGGCAAATATTATATAGACAAGTGTTTACCCCAAGGTTGTCGTAATTCGTGTTGTTTATTTGAAAAATTTTCCACTTTTCTTCAATGGGTTGTCGAGTTCAGGTCTGGTAATGACACTTTGGATCATTATCTGGACGATTTTATGTTTATGGGTCCTAGTGGTTCTAACCAATGTGTGAGGTTGATGGAATGTTTTCAGAATTTGTGCTTGGAATTAAATATTCCCATTGCAGAAGATAAAAGTGTTGGCCCTGTAACAACCTTGACTTTTTTAGGATTGGTTATTGATACTATATTAATGATGATCTTAATACCTCCAGAAAAATTGTTGAAATTGCAAAGCCTATTAAAGCCTTTACTTCTAGTTAAAAAAGTAACCGTCAGAGAATTGGAATCTGTCATTGGTTTGTTGTCATTTTGTTCTAGGGCCATTCCGTCTTCCAGGGCTTTCATTAGAAGGTTTTATGATCTATTATCTGGAGTAGATAATACCAAGCCACATTTCCTAATAAGGCTAACTGTTGAGGCGAAGGAAGATATGGCTATTTGGCTTCAATTTTTAGATGGCTTTAACGGTCACTGTTATTTCCCAGAAAAATATTGGTTCGACAATGAGATGCTTCAACTTTTTTCAGATGCAGCTGGAAATCCAGACCTGGGTTGTGGTGCTTATTTCCAAGGTCATTACGTTCAATATAAATGGCCAGAGTCTTGGCGCAATCAAGCCATACTTCGTAATGTGTCTCTTTTGGAATTAGTTCCTGTTGTGTTAGCATTGTTTGTTTGGATTGAGCTGTTGAAGAACAAAAAAATTGTGTTTCGTATTGATAATTTGGCTTTGGTCAATATAATCAACAAGAGAAGTTCCAAGGACAAACAGATAATGAAACTTATTAGGCCATTAGTTCTCCTTACTATGCAATTTAATGTTCAATTCAAAGCTTTACATGTAGAAGGGGTATTTAATGAAATTTCTGACGCAATATCTCGATTTCAGATGGAGAGATTTCGCAGGTTGGCACCAGATGCAGACCACTTTCCTATGGAAATACCAATCAAATTCATGGAAATAATTTCGACTTTGTAATTAATCATTTGATTCAGAATTCTGTAGCCCCAAGTACCTTTCAAACATATTCCAGAGGTATGTGTATGTTTGAACAATTCAGAACTGACTTTCGTTTAACACCAGTTTGGCCATGCCCCCCAAACCATATCTAACAGTTTATTGCCCACCTCTTTCAAGAAAATCTTTCTCACAAAACTATTTCATGTTATTTGTCTGGAATAGGTTTTTATTGTAAAGTTAATGGTTTCAATGACTGCACTCAACAATTTGTTGTTCGTAAAACATTAGAAGGTGTAAAGAGAATAGTTGGTTCAAAACGAGATAATCGATTACCAATCACAAAAGATATTTTAACTTCTATTTTGCCAATTTTGTCAGTGGTGTGCAAATCACATTACGAGTCAACACTTTTCAGGGCTGCATTTTCCCTTGCATTTCATGGAATGTTTAGAATTGGTGAGCTAGCAGTAAGTAATGGCTCAAATAGGCATGCTCTTTTGATCTCTGATTTAACATTGAATAATGATTCTTTGATAATTAATTTGTCAACTTCCAAAACTGACCAATTTGGTAAAGGGACACAAATAGTGATTCATAAGCAAGCCCATTGTCAAGTTTGCCCATTAAAATTAATTCAGGAATACTTGGCTATTCGACAATTATCATGTTGTCAATTGTTTTGTCATTTTGATGGTAGCCCCTTGACTAGACTACAATTTGTTTCCGTTCTGAAAAAATCTATTTTAATGGTGGGGTATGATGCCAGGCGATATTCATCCCATTCATTCCGTATAGGCGCTGCATCAAATTTGGCTATGGATGGTGTTCCAAATGAACAAATTAAATATCTAGGCCGCTGGAAGTCTGATGCTTACAAGGGATATTTAAGACTTTAATTACTTGCATCCTGGGTCTATATTAATTTTTTATTGTTATTATTATTTTTCTTTAACCTATATTAATCATAGCTGTAAAGTAATAGCTAAGAGATTTGTAGGTCCCTCTACGAAAGTTTGGATAGTTGGTTCATCCCTGGTCAGGAATGCCTTTGGTGAAACTCATAATAGACTAGGGGGTCGAAATTTAGGTCTTCAGAGACTAAATGTGGACATATGGTGGCAAGGAAAAGGTGGTATGGTTAGCCTGGACATCAAAAGAAGGATAATGACTTTGTTAAATTTTGAAGACCCACCCAATTTTTTCATTCTGCATGTAGCAGCTAATGATATTGGTAATACAAAAATTGGTTATTTACGTAATCAGTTGAAAGTAATAATTAGGTGGATCCATTACAAATTTCCATCTACTGTAATTATTTGGTCTCAGATCTTGCCGCGTTCCAATTGGCGTTTTTCTGAAGATTTGGTAGCTATGGAAAAGACACGTTACAGATTGAATAATTCCATTGCATCATTTGTTCTACATTCAGGAGGCCTTTATATTAGATACCCTGATATTAAACCCAATACCTGGTTTCTTATGCCAGATGGAGTGCACCTTACTAAACTTGGTAACAATGTTTTTTTGAACACAATACAGGGTGGACTTGAATGTTTTTCTTTCATATCCACAAGGATCTAGTGTTTTTCCACCAGGATTTTGAACTGATTTTGTTGCTGTAAAGGCTTTTGTTTGTTGCTGACTTGATATATTTTCATGATAATATTATGAATCCTTTTGTATATATGTGTTTATCATTTATCATTTTGAATTTTAATTGGCAAAAGCCAATCTTTGTTATTTTTCCATTTATTATGAGATCAGTTTAGTATTTGTTATAAGATAATTTGTGGTACTTGGCCCATATAAGATTCAGCTCATTCCCCCATTTGTTATGGCGGTTGACTGTAAACTTGTCCGAATTTGTTTAAAGTCAATATGGCAGTATTCGCTGCATCTTGTATACAGATTTATGACTTTAAATTTAAATAGGGAACCTTTCGGTGTCGTTGTCTGTGTATCCCACGGCAACTCCTAAAAATTTCTATAAGAGCTGTGTATCCCACGCTCGAATACATTTCTCATTTAACCATTTAATTGGGTTGCCATATTTTGCGGTAACCATCATTTTCCTCATTGTCATTTATATCATTTATTGCATTGTATTATTTTATGAATATATAAAAAGGCTATGGCCAAGTACCGCCATTTCAGTATTTTTATTACAAAAAAGCCATTTGTTGGGATAATACGATTTAAGTCGTTAGAACTTAAATCGAGTTATCGTATATGGTTTCCTTCAATTCTATTTTTACACTTTTACGTCATTTGCTATTTAAAACACACATGCGCAGTCGATTGAGCTTTCTCTTTTCCGGAAAATTTCAACAGCAAGGTAGACAAAAAATTCACACAAAAAACCCTCCCGCCACCCTTTATAAATTTACATGAATGGTTTCTGCTGGTTTTTGATTGTATTTTTACAGGTTGGTTGTTAGCAGCTTGCATTTCCCAATCGACAAGGAGTTAAACTTTTGGTATGAAAAGGACGTGCATCTATCTCTGCCAATTGCTGCTGAACCGACCTTCATATCTTCAATTGAACTCTAGGAACTATCTTTGAACATTGATCGCGCATCTACTCCCACTGGTTGCTGCTGAAACAACTTCAATTATTAGACTATCATATCTTCAATTGAACGCTACTATCAAATTTGAATATTGGACGCGCATCTAACTAGCTGGTTGCCGTCGAACCGATTTTAATTTTGAGACATTCGTTCGAGATGTTCGTATCTTTAATTGAACTCTTTGAAATATCATGTTCAAGTAATGGAATCTGATTTTTCCGCGTACCATCCAGTTTGATGTGGATCCTGCAGTATTCGCTGCATCTTGTATACAGATTTATGACTTTAAATTTAAATAGGGAACCTTTCGGTGTCGTTGTCTGTGTATCCCTGGCCAAGTACCGCCATTTCAGTATTTTTATTACAAAAAAGCCATTTGTTGGGATAATGAATGTATTGATTAAATAACTCTGTTTGTATAAGCATTATCAGAGGGAATATCATGTTTTTAAGATGAATAAAAGATTTTCTTAATGGATTTATTTTGAAGTAATATTTTGTTGGATATTTTCGTTCTTAACTATTAGAAGTTTCTTTCATCGTAATATTTTTTTATTGAGTAACCACCCTTGTCATATTCGAGATGTAAATCAAACAATGACGTAAAGCAACTGGATTCGATGTTTCTTTAATCTCTTGCTCTTGACGATATATCGGTGGTTTCCATTTACCAAAACGAAGCATTGTAGAGAGAGAGGACAATATCAATATACCTGAAAGTTAGATTTAAGGACCTTGCCTCTTTCATTTTCTTGTTCTTTACGAGTTATTGACGAAATTCAGTCTCGCAAGAGTATAAAAACAAGTCGTGAGGGGAGGAGCACAATAAGGGCAAATTGAAATTCCAAGTTGTTATGGAAAAATCTCTCCACTAATGTGACAAATATGTTGTCAATAAGGAAACAAGCAAACTGAAAACTTCGTTCAATGTGGAACAGAATTTATCCTTGAAAGATGTTTTGGAAAAAATGTTGAATTGTAACCTAAAACAACAAAGTCCCTCGAAAGTGAAAATGCATCTTTAGGAAGTTTTTTTCATGCAATACTTAAGTTTTTCGTCTGGCAATGTGGTGTACAAAGTTGAAAAATCGAAAGTTTTCAAAGAATTTATAAATTCAGAAAACGACCGGGATTTAAAATTGACTAATAAAACTTTTGAGTTCTTTAAATTACACATCTTATTGATTCCATTTCGATTATAAGAAGAGTCACACTATGCATGTTGTCCGTCTTTAACAGCAGACAAGATCTTAGAAAGTTAAACAGACAGCACTGTAGGTGAACAAGATAAAGATCCAGATATGTACCTTTCTTTGTACGATTTTTGTGAAGTTTAAGATTCCAGTACAAATATGGCAACTATTCATGTTCCTTCTTCAAATAAATAATTAAATAGGACATGAAAGAATTATGGTTTACTATGATCTCATCTTTGTCATATGAAGTCTGTTTGTATGTAGCACTAGTGGAAGAATTACCATCAATGCCTAGCTATTTGATCAGACAGTTGTAAAAATGTGCTTTAAATGCCGTTTCTTTAGTGTTAGTTGTGTCGTTTTCACTTATTCCTTATCTCTTAATCGTCTATTTACATGCAAAAACTTTTTTACATTGTACTTGAAGCTTTGTCTATAGTTGTGACAACTTACCTGTCATGTTCAGAAAAGAGACAATCAAGAGCCTCACGATCTATTAATACGGGACGAGTCCGAGGGTAAACACATTTCCGAAGCTTGTCTATTTGGCTGCGTACAAGATATCGGATAGTTCGTATAGTCCGACAGCGGGAAATGACATTGGCCAAATACAGTCCACTGTTTGGCAAAAGGGGGGATCCAGACTAATTTTACTAAAAGCGTTACAAGAAAATATCATTCAAAACAAAGGTCCGGACCCACTGGTGGGGTTAAAGGATTAAGTGACCATAAGAAATCTGCATCATGAAAAAACACCAAAAATTGTCCAGATTACCAGAGTTCACTGTCGTTACGGCTCTATATTTTTGTGTCTCACACAGTCATAATGCTACGGAAGCTTATTAGGGACACGTATAAAAAAAATTTCTCGCCGCGGCGAGTTACTATCTCGCCCCGGCAAATTACTATCTCGCCCCGGCGAGTTACTATCTCCCCCCGGCGAGTTACTATCTCGCCCCGGCGAGTTACTATCTTGCCCCGGCGAGTTACTATCTTGCCCCGGCGATTTACTATCTCGCCCCGGCGACTTACTATCTCGCCCCGGCGAGTTACTATTTCGCCCCGGCGAGTTACAATCTCGCCCCAGCGACTTACTATCTCGGCTCGGCAACTTACTATCTCGCCACGCCACTGGGAGATCATAAGTCGCCGGGTCAAGATAGTAACTTGCCAGGGCGAGATAGTAAGTCGCTGGGGCGAGATAGTAAGTCGCCGGGGCGAGATAGTAAGTCGCCGGGGCGAGATAGTAAGTCGCTGGGGCGAGATAGTAACTCACCGAGGCGAGATAATAAGTCGCCGAGGCGAGATAGTAAGTGAGATAGTAACTCGCCGAGGCGAGATAATAAGTCGCCGAGGCGAAATGATAAGGCGCCGAGGCGAGATAGTAACCTGTCGGGGCGAGATAGTTACTCGCCGGGGCGAGATAATAAGTCGCCGAGGCGAGATAGTAAGACGCCGGGGTGAGATGGTAACTCGCCGGGGCGAGATAGTAAGTCGCCCGAGGCGAGATAGTAGCTTGCCGCGGCGAGAAATTTTATTTTTATGTGTGTCCCTAAAAAGCTTCCGTAGATTTCAAATCTATCAGTTACAGAAAACAGTATTTTTACATAATAGAAAGGAATGAAAAAACTGCATGGCAGTCGTTCTTTGAAATAGTCCCAAAAAATAAAATTGCAACGATATTCTAGTAAACCTTATAAAGGAAACAAAATGTAGATTGCTTTATTTAAAAACGTCGGAATTTTACCAATGAATAAAGCAAAAGCAATCAAGCAAAGACACATAGATTAGATTATCTCCTGTTGAAAGACTAGAAGCTGCTAACATAAACGAATGAAATTGATTTTACTTATTGGCAATACAATCATTACAAAACGCCTCGATGAGCACAGCGTTTAGATAAAAGTAAAATTCCAATCGAAATCATGTCATTTATGTTCTAATTTCTTACAGGAAAATCTACAAAGTTGTTTGTCAAAATGACAACAACTTTAAATTGGAATGTACTTCCTGAGTATTAGCACTTTCTTGGTTAACACGGCTAATTTGATATTTCAAAAGTATACGATTTAGACATATATCACGAGCAAGCTTGCAGCACAAATTTAATCTGTCCTTGTTAATAATTACGTTATTCATGTATGCTTAAAGACATAAAACCTATCATTTTCGCAATTTAAAAAAAAAATAATGAAATGCACACTATTTGAAGAATACAGTGTAAAACCTTTGAAGACATAAAAAACTACCAGAAAGTATTATTTTCGAGAGAAAACTGCGTTAAATACGCAGCGTCAAAAAAGAGGACAAACTAATAATATATAAAATGTAAAAACTTGCGTGCCGGTAAACTGAGAAACAAAAATAAACCAAAACGGTACGAAACGAAAACAAAATCGATAAAGAAGGAAACGAAAATAGTAAATAAAGCAACCGAAATCTATAAAGATAGGAAACGAAATCGAGCGAAACCGGAAAAAACAGATAACTGAATCGATTTTACCCGGCAACAGTCGTTTTCTTAATTTACTGATTTCGTTTTGATATATGTTCTGTTTATTCAATGTGAAAAAATTGCAAAATTTATAGGTTCTATGTCTTTGATAAAACCTATTTGACACAAGTGTAATGGAAGCAAATCAAGGAACACAACATTTCGACCTAGTTTGCTACAAAAAAATAAAACATTCATATATGGACGCTTTATGAGTGAACACACTGAAAGGAAGCTTTTAAATCCAGACAATAAACTATTCTACGCCTTACGCGCGTTTTTTCTTTTTAATCAAGATTTATCAGATGAGCTCTTCTGTGAAAGAAGCAGAGGTACCAATGGGGTATCCGAATGTCAAAAGTCCGAAAGGGCAGAGACTAAACTAGTAAACACAAACAAGAACGGGACAAAAACAGACAACACGTAAAACATGGAAACACAAAACAACTGAATATCAATCAACAACGCGAACTCCAGTCGAAACAAGAGTGAACTCAGGTGCTCCGGAAGAGTAAGCAGTTCCTGCTTGCTATAGCACACCCGTCGCGTTGCCAATAGTCCATTCAGCGTGTCAAATCCAGTAAAGGCAGACAAAACAACACCCTATGACAAACCAACATCTGCACTCATCTGAGAGATCGAAATCCCATATTTGTCTATAAGTGCATGATGTCTTCCGTAAAATTTCTTGAGTGAAGACAGCAACCGAGGAGCAACATAACCCTGTGTGAGCATTTTTTGCGTCAGACGTGTCGCTCTGCTAAGGAAATCGATGTAAGTCCCGCACGCTCTGGAGTAACGAATCATTTGAGATACGTAAACTCCATAAGCTGGAGCTGACGGAATATTGCTACACAAGAAGGGAAGTTGTGAGATTGAAAATGCCAAACGATATGAATGTGAAGAGCATAGAACAAATTAAAAATCCCGAATTTGAAACAAAATTATGACAAAGATCAACTTTTGTCTAAGGTAGAAACAAATAATGATCCAAGAACAAAATAGTTTCGATATAGTTACAATGTGGCAATTAATTTACAAAAGGGCCAAAAATCTTTAAAATCAACTGAGAAAGCATTACAAAAATAGAACATTTGGAACATCTTTGCTTCTATCAAATGTTCAGGTTAAAAATTAGCTACGACTGATCCGAGGGGCTTTTCTACAAGGTGCAGATTTCCAAATGATATTGAGAATTATAGAACAATTAAATAAAACAAATGCATAATTTGACGAAGATCGACTTATGATTCGACTAGAAGGAACCTTATTGTTTTTGAAAATTTCAAAGTTTACACAGACAATAGCATCTGATTTAATCTCTAAAAAGCACTTTTAAATTAACGTTTGCGTTAAGAAGAAAATTGAAAGTCAGCAAACATGAACAGATGATTGTAATGGGAAATGTGGTATTTTTATGGGCTTTTAATTTTTTTTCTAAATTGTTTCATCCTTCAGCTTTCAATCTATATTTTTGAATCTTTAAGTGACATATTTTTGTTACAAAATCAAAAAACATTGTAGATATTCTCTAGGCATAAAGTTCCATGCATGATAGTGAATTTCTGTAGAAAAACAAAAACAAACATTCATTACACTTGGTGAACGTGGGAATTGAATTGTTATTTTTGGGGGTTTTCCTAATTTGTTGATATTATGTTGGTATAACGCTGTTTAATGATATTGGAAACTAGTAGTTTTTTTCTAGGTTACAAATGCATATTGATTTACAATGCATTTTCCATCTGAGATCACCAAGGGTTTTTGATTGAAAAATAGATCATACCTGATTGGTAATATCTTTGGTGCAGAACCTTTGAGTTGATATGCATATGATAACAATTTGGTGTTGGTGCGGCGTTTATTAGTGATATTTTTGGTCGAAAAATGGGGTGCTTTTTAACGTTATTTTAATTGCCCATTTTTGCGTAATTATGAGCACATAGGTAACTTTAGAATTTTATTATACTACGGTACACTTACCTGAAGACAATATGGATTACTTCCCTTGAATAGGTTGACCTAACTCGCCCTAAAACGCTTAGCTGACCCAGACATCACCATGTGATTCAGTCAAGCGTAATAGGGATACATCAGTCTTTATTTCCGGCGAAATCAGGGTTGACGTGTTTTTGACTCGTGAGCTTCTCAGCTCAAATTTTCGTCATAGTGAAATAAAATTATCGAAGTAGTGTTTTTTAAAACACAATGTCGGATTCTGAATCGTCTATTATGAGAACGAATAGGATTGTTAGCGAGGACGAACATAATAATTCTTCCAACATGTCGAGCGTGTCGAAGGACAAGGTCACTTTGGAAAACACGCCGGGGAATTCAAAATCATCTAGAAAGGGTAAGCGAAGCTCTAAAAAAGATGAATTACAACAATTAAATGATAAATTTGAAAACAAATTTGATAGCATGGATGCCAAAATGGACATGTTAATGGCTATTGTTACGAATTTATCGAACAATAAGGATGCTGACACTTTAGGTGTGCAGGGACCTTCATGTTCAGCTCGGTCGGCGGCTGGCGGGGAGAACAGCTCTTCGGGAGCGTGTAGACCCCAACAGTCGGCAGTTGTAGCAGAGAATGAAGAAAATTTTCTTGTCGGGCAGGAAACTGATTCTCTGTCTATATGCCCAAGAGAAAACGAGTTTCAAGAGTTGGGCTTGAGTTCCGATGATGACGACTCTTTAAGAGTGGGTCGAGCGGACAATAGTAATGTTAATAATTCAGCTAAAACAGATAGGTTTAAAAGATATCTGAATGCTAATCATGTTATTGAGGGTGAGAACAGTTTAGTAGAGAAAACTCAACCAAATAAACTTGTTCCTCTGTTTGGAGAGGATGCCAAAACCAAACCTGATATAAATTCAGTTGGAATAGTACTAGATCAGAGTCAGATTGATATCTTGTCAAATTCTTGGCACACGCAGATGCCAAATAGACTTACTTCATATAAAGATGAATATAAATCTTGTTTTCCTGTTCATGACAACTCAGTTGAACATTTACAAGTACCTTCATTAGATGATATGATTTCTTCTTTATTACATAGGAAACATGGTAACAAGGCTTTGTCTTTCAGTGGCAAGAAAGTTACGTTACAGACTCCTTTCCTGAAGAATCTTGAAAAACTAGCTTTTCAAGGACAGGTAGCTGCTAGGATGGGTATCATTATATCTGCTTACATCCAACAAGCTTTAGGTACGTTATTAGAGAATTTAACGTCAGATGATTTAAATATAGACAAATGTGTTCAATTAGTAAGAGACATTTTTGCAATGAGCACTAAGAACTTTGATCAAGTAGCAAGATGTGGTGCCTTTTCTCATTTAATACGCAGAAAGGCTGCTATTGAGGATACAGGTTTAGCATCGTTGAAAGATTTGAGTCCACAATTACTTACCTTACCCTTATCTAGTTCAGGTGTTTTTGGTCCAGAACTTGAAAAACTCTAAAAGATAGAAATGAGAAATCGAAGCAAATGAATGATCTTTTGCCAGAACTGTGTGAAACCACAAATAAAACTTATAAGAGAAGTGGTGGTTCATATGCTAATAATGAAACTGTTGCTAAGAAACCGAAGGTTGAAACAGTTACTAAAGAATCCGCCCCATCAAAGGGAACAGGATATAAGATTCCTAAGCGTGGTGGCTACAGAGGTGGTAAGACTGGACAAAACAGAACCGATAGGTCAGAGAATAAGTCTTCCAGTTCTTTTCGTCCCTACCAGGGTAAACAGAAATGACTCCCAGGTAATTTTAGATCAAACAAAAATGATGTTTCCGGAGATACCTGTAGGGGGTCGTCTTTGTCATTTTATAAATCATTGGTTAGAAATTACAGACGATCAATGGGTTTTAGATATAGTAAAAAACGGTTATCAACTGGAATTTGTAACGTTACCTCCGAAAACAGGAATTCGCAAGACTCGTGCTCCTGTAAAAAGTTTAGATATTCTAAATACAGAAGTAAAAAGTTTAATGGAAAAAAATGCTGTAGAATTTGTACCGAAAAACGATTTGACAAACGGTTTTTACAGCACATTTTTCCTGGTACCCAAAAAAACGGGGGACTTGCGTCCAGTGATAAATCTCAAACCATTGAACAGGTATCTCCGCAAACAACATTTCAAGATGGACACTCTGAAAACAGTGATAAATCTTGTAAAACAAGGAGATTGGGCAATTTCTCTCGATCTGAAAGATGCCTATATGCATATCCCGATACACAAAAATCACAGGAAATTTCTAAGGTTTTGGGTGGAAGGGAGTCCTTGTCTACAATTCAAGGCCCTTCCTTTTGGTCCAACTTCAGCACCAAGAATATTTACCAAGGTGGTGTCGGTTGTAGCAGCTCATCTAAGAGCAATGAGCATAAGATTAATTGTCTATTTGGACGATTGGTTCATAGTAAATCAAAAGAAAGAGATACTTCTAATAGATCGGGAGAATGTGCTAAATCTTCTTGTAAGACTAGGCTTTATAATAAACCTAAAGAAATCTGCATTGCAACCAACACAGGAAATAGTTTACATAGGGGCAATGTTTTTGTTGAATCAAGGTTTAGTTGTACCAACTCAAGAAAGAGTTCAAAAGCTAACTTTGGCAGTGAAAAAAATTCAGAACAGTCAGAAATTTGTCACAGCAGGGGATTTCCTTCACTTAATGGGAATAATTGCTTCTTGTCTAGAGATAATTCCAAATGCTCGACTTTTCATGAGACCGGTTCAACTACATCTTCTAAAATTTTGGGAACCAGTGTCTCAGGACCTTACAAAGAGAATTCCTATTACTCACAAGCTAAAAACACATTTGAATTGGTGGTTAAATTTAGCAAACATTACCAAGGGCAGATCTGTTCAACCTTGGGAAAGCAATGTAAGCATAACGACAGATGCTTCTTCCACACATGGTTGGGGGGGTCATCTGGAATCTCAGATTGCACAGGGCAAATGGACAGAACAAGAGAAAAAACTGCACATCAACTGCTTGGAAATGATAGCAGTGATCAGAACGATGAACCATTTTCTTTCCCAAATCAAAGGCAAGAATGTACTAATCAGGTCGGACAACTCCACGGTAGTACAACACATAAACAAGCAGGGGGGGGACTCGTTCAATAGAACTTTGCTCCCTGACTTGGGATCTTTGGCAAATTGCAATTCAAAATCAAATTCAATTGAAATCAGCCCATATAGCAGGGAAATCCAATGTTCTAGCAGATATTCTATCGAGAGTAAAGATTCGCCACACAGAATGGTCTCTAAATCAACAAGTAGCAAATCAGATATTCAGGCTTCTGGGACAACCTCAGATAGATCTGTTTGCATCGGTAGAAAATCGGAAGGTTCAAGTGTTTTGCACATGGTTCCCACATGCACAAGCGTATGCAGTAGATGCATTATCAGTTCCGTGGACAAACATCACAGCGCAATTAAGGCAGAATATGACTATATTCGGTCATAAAACTCATTCCGTCAACCAGATATGAAATATAACTAATCGAAATCAATTAAGTAATTTACGTGAAAGTTATAGGTAATTGTTTGATATTAATATGGGCCGAAATATCTTTGGGGCGAAAGGGGCGAAATCCTGGGACGAAAATTTCGACTCAAAAGTTCTGGGGCAAGCCGGGGTCACAGCTTCAAAATTTTTATCAAAAAACTATTACCATATTATATTCTAACGGAATATTGCCGTGCCTTGATCTGTTGCATATACATTTTTGAAAAAAATGAGAATTCAATGTTCAAATAAGAGAGTCCGAGCCTACCTGGTAACAATTTATGCCAATCATATTATTTGAATACTAAACACACTGTTGGCACGGCAATATTCTGTTAGAATGTAATATGGCAATCATTTTTAGATAAAAAATTTGAAGCTGTGACCCCGGCTTGCCCCAAAACTTTTGAGTCGAAGCTTTCGTCCCAGGATTTCGCCCCTTTCGTCCCTAAGATATTTCGGCCCATATCAATATAACATAAATATCAATAATTTTCACATATGTTATGTAATTGATCTTGAGGGGTCTTATTTCACATCTTGTTGACGGAAAGAGTTTTATGGCCGAATACAGTCATATTCTGCCTTAAATGCGCTGTGATGGTGGGGTATGCATTTCCTCCAATTTGTCTAATTCCCAAAGTATTACAACACATGTCACAATATCAGTGTCAGATAATTCTAATAGCCCCACATTGGCCCAGAAGACACTGGTATCCAGATCTTCTAAACATGTTAGTAGACATTCCAATAAAACTGCCACTAAAAGAAAACCTTCTGACTCAAACAAAAGCAAAAATAAACCATCCAACTCCAGAATTGTTTCAACTGATTGCATGGCCACTATCGACCGAATATTCAAAAAAGGAGGCTTTTCTAAAGACACTAGAAAACTCCTTGCAGCATCGTGGCGGTCAGGCACTCAGAAGGACTATTCAGGGAAGTTCAGAAAGTTTAGTAGCTGGTGTCGTGAAAGGGAAATTAATCCCTATTCGGCATCTTTGACAGAAGCAGCAGAGTTTTTAACTAGTTTGTTTAATGATGGTCTACAGTACAGTACAATAGCTGGATATAGATCCATGCTTTCTTCAGTACTACCTCCAGTAGAAAAAATCCCAATAGGGCAACACCCATACATTATCAGACTTTTGAAAGGGGTTTTCAATTCTAGACCCCCTAAAGTTCGTTTAATTCCGGAATGGGATTTACCAAAGGTCTTAGACTTGTTACAGAAAAGTCCATTTGAACCTATTAAAAAAGCATCTTTAAAGCATTTGACATTTAAGACAGTTTTCTTAATTGCTATATCTTCTTTCAGGAGGTGCAGCGACATACAGTCTTTGAAGTTGGGAGATGGAAACTTAAATGTGCAGAAGAAAGGTTTTTTTTTATCAGAGAAGGACTGTCTAAGCAGGATCGTCCAGGGCATATTGGAACAAAGATTTTTATTCCTGCATTTGAGGACAACAAACTGTTGGACCCAAAAAGAGCTTTGTTGTATTACTTAAAGTGTACAGAAGAGTTTCGTAAGTCAGACAATTCGAAACTATTTTTATCTATTAATGCTCCACATAATCCAGTCACTGTACATACTATTTCTAACTGGATTGTTAGTACGATTCGATTAGCTTATGACAATTAAATAAAAGTTAAAGCTCATTCAACAAGAGCAATTGGACCGTCATGGGCGTTGTTCAAAGGAGCATCTATACGTTCAATTCTTGATTCAGCTGACTGGAGCCGTGAATCAACTTTTATCAGATTTTATCTTAGAAATATAGACGCCAGTGCGCTATAAGAAAAAAAAAAGTAAAAAATAATAATAATTAAAAAAAAGGATATATGTGTATTACTTTGATGTTGTACAGTGTACATTGTATAGAATTTATTTTCCGACGAGTTGCGTACATATGTGACTTCTTACTTTGTGTTAAATGAATATAACATTATAACATGTGGATGTTTTTATCTTTTAACTTTTTCATGAAGAATGGAGGGAATTGACATTCTGTGATTTTATATATAACTTTATTATAATGAATGAACATGGGATGAGATGATATGAAGCCCACCCTATACATGCTACAGTTATGAAGAACTGCTTTTCAATCTGGAGTATTCCATCTTGTCTTCAGGTAAGTGTACCGTAGTATAATAAAATTATACAATTTGGTTCACAAATTGGAATTTTGTGAACGAGAGTACACTTACCTGAATGACTTCCCTCCCTTATTTTTGTTCATTCAGTTTTCTGGTGAAGTCAACCTGATTTCGCCGGAGACTGATGTATCCCTATTACGCTTGACTGAATCACATGGTGATTTCTGGGTCAGCTAAGCGTTTTAGGGCGAGTTAGGTCAACCTATTCAAGGGAAGTAATCCATATTGTCTTCAGGTAAGTGTACTCTCGTTCACAAAATTCCAATTTGTGAACCAAATTGTATAATTTGTTTGCTAGTATTATTCGAATGCTGTATTTAGAAAAACAAATATATCAACCGATGAAAATCATTTCTGCATTATCTCCTGCGTATTATGTTGGGTGTATAAATTTGCTGTTGGCAGGGATTTGCTTTGCGCATGGTTAGGATTGCAATTTTACTTTTATTTCAACGTAGTGCTCATTGAGACGTTTACTTATAGTGATTGATTTTATAAAAAGTAAGATAAATTTTGTTTGTTTAAAAACTGAGTTAGCTAAAAAAAAAGTGTCTTACCTGATTGTCCCATAGGTACACCTGTGCTATTTTTTTTTTTTTTTTGGTTTCGTTATACATGTTCAAATTTACTAAAACATAATTGCTGGTTTTTTGTGACTGTATTTAATATGGCCAGTGGAATTCATTGAATTTCCTTAAAAGCAATGTTGTTTTTGTAGTAAAATTGAATTTGTTTTAGCAAAACAATTAAGCAAAGTTTTGGACCTATTCATATCTCTTAATTTTCATACTATCATAGTGGGTGATAGACTTTAATGTTATTTCAAGGCTTAGTTCACCCAGACTGAATACAATTATTAAATAAACATCTGCGTACAAGAAGTCAGATAGATGGTACCCAGTCTGACAGCGGGAAATAAAATGGGTCAAACACAGTCCACTGTTTGACAGAAGGGGGATCTAGACAAATTTTACCAAAAGCGTTACAAGAAAATATTATTCAAACAAAGGTGTTTTTCCAACCCCGATGCATCCCCGGACCCATCACTGTTGGAGTTAAAGGGTTAAGCAAGTCTGCATTTTGAAATCTGCATTATGAAAAAAAAAAACACACAGCAAAAAAGTTGCCCAGATCACCTGATTCACTCTTGTTACGGCTCTTTTGTTTTGTGTCTCACAAAGTCATAATTCAAAGTGTATTTGCGAAAACTAAAGCAGAGGAAAATTAAGAATTGTGCCTTGAAATACAAAATGTATCTGACAAATTCCAGAACTTGAAATTGAGTATCATTCTTAACTTTTACCATCTTCAACGTTCCGTTTTAACATGTGTTTCGTAGACTATTTTGGTTGAGTTTTGGTTGACCAGACACCATGATAATTCATGTTTGTGATTTTATAAAAAGAAATAGAAAAAAAACATAAAAATCTATCAATTACAGAAAACAGTATTTTTACATATTAAAAAGGAATGAATAAACTGCATGGCAGTCGTTCTTTGAAATACAAATGACAACAAAGTTCCAGACAATAAATTTTGCTACGCCTGACGCGCGTTTCGTCTATTCAAGACTCATCAGAAGCGCTCTACCAAAATTATTGAAAATGCCAAACACTATGTGATTATGAAGAGCATAGAACATTAAACCAAAATTACCAAACTGGGGAACCAAATTATTACTAAGATGATCAACCTATGTCTGGGGTAGGAAGATCCTTAGGGTTTAGACAATTTTGAAATTTAAACGGGTAATTTTAAGCTTTGATGTGTTCTCCAACACAAAAGTGTTGGTGCCGGAGCGGGCTAACCTCGGGGTATTAAAACTCCACCATTAAATAGTCTCCGAAAAATAAAGTTGCAGTGGTATTCTAGTAAACCTAATAAAAGAAAAAAATGTAGATTGCTTTATTTAAAAACGTCGGAATTTTATCAATAAAACAAAACCAATCAAGCAAAGACCCATAGATTAGATTATCTCCAGTTGAAAGACTAGAAGCTGCTAACATAAACGAATGAAATTGATTTTACTTATTGACAATACAATCATTACAAAACGCCTCGATGAGCACAGCGTTTAGATAAAAGTAAAATTCCAATCGAAATCATGTCATTTATGTTCTAATTTCTAACAGGAGAAAATCTAAAAAGTTGTTTGTCAAATTGACAACAACTTTAAATTGGAATGTACTTCCTTAATAATAGCACTAATTTCTTGGTTAACACGGCTAATTTGATATTTCAAAAGTATAGGATTTAGACATATATCACGAGCAAGCTTGCATCACAAATTTAATCTGTCATTGTTCATAAATACGTTATTCATGTATGCTTGATAAAAACTAATCGACACAAGTGTAATGGAAGCAAATCAAGGAACACAACAGTTCGACCTAGTTTGCTTAAAAAAATAAAACAGTCATATATGGACGCTTTAAAAGTTAACACACTGAAATGAGGCGATCAAATTACTACAACGTTCCAGACAATAAATTATTCTACGCCTTAGGTGCGTTTCTTCTTTTTAATCAAGATTTATCAGATGTGCTATTCCGTAAGATTGAAAATGCCAAACACGATATGAATGTGAAGAGCATAGAACAAAATAAAAATTCCGAATTTGAAACAATATTTTGATTAAGATCAACTTTTGTCTAAGGTAAAAAAAATAATAATGACCAAAGAACAAAATAATTTCGATATAGTTACAATGTGGCTATTACTTTACAAAAGAGCTAAAAAGTTACAAAGTAAAAAAAAAATGTAGATATTCTATAGGCATAAAGTTCCATGCATGATAGTGAATTTCTGTAAAAAAAAAAAACAAGCATTCATTACACTTGGTGCACGTGGGAATTAAATTGTTATTTTTCGGGGTTTTGCTAATTTGTCGATATTATGGTGGTATAACGCTGTTAAATGAAATTGAAAACTAGTATTTTCTCTAGTTTACAAATGCACATTGATTTATGATGCATTTTCCATATGAAATGACCTTGGTTTTTGGTAAAAAAAATGAATCGTACCTGATTTTTAAAATCTTTGGCACGGAACCTCTGAGTTGATATGCATTCAATAAAACATGACTAGCAACACAAATCTTTAAAAGGAGCGGTGAAAAAATTCGTTGTTGTATTTGTATTAAGTTCATACTCAAAATAAACATATTAATGATACCATTTAACCCCCAAACAGCTTTCACAAGTAGGGAGATTTTATGGTAATGTTTACTTTTTTGATTGTCCATTGACCAATGCACTGAATTAGATAGAAGTCAATATGTGGAATATAACATTACTTCATAAGGAGAATTTACCCATGCCAAACTAAATAACGTTTAAAACCAACTATATATGGTATTTGAGAAATATGAGCGAGGAAATTACAAAATGTATGTTTATGTTGGGAACTATTCTATCAAACCGGCAAAAAAGTTTTACATTTGAAAGGTCAATTTTTAAAAAAGTTTTATTGATTAATAGGTCAAACGAAATCTAGAAGACTTGATCTGTTATACCCTAATCAATGGATGATCTTCGTCCAATTTGGCGTTTTTTATTTCATTATTCTTTGTTCCATCTTGAGAATCGCAATTTGCAACTTTTGACCACATCGCCTGAAAAAAGTCTTTGCTCACTTTTAACCTGGAAATTTGATATTACAGCTATATAGTTTCATAATGTTTGCCTTTTTAGTTTCAATGTTTTTAAGTTCGTTATTTATACTTGTACAGCTTTACATTGTGGTCATATCAAAACATTTCATTCTTTTATTTGTTTTCTTTTTAACTGTAAGCTTTTAAATCATCCATGTTGAGAAGACGTTGATTACATTTTTGCTGGAAATTAGGTAGAACTTGTTGTGATCCTTAATTTGCTTCCTTAAAATTTGTGTCATTGAAAAAGATAAATTCAATTCATGCCTGAAGCTAGGATTTGAAATGAATATGAATTTTTAACTTTCGAAGTGACTTATTTGCCATGTTAGTCGATAAATTAGCGCCATGATTCAGGAAGTACATTCCAATTAAAACTTATTGTTCATTTAACAAAAGACTTATGGCATTTTCCCATCCTAGAAAACATTATATAAATGACATGGTTACGATTGCAATTTTACTTTTATTTGAACGTAGTGCTCATTGAGACGTTTACTTATAGTGATTGATTTTATAAAAAAAATAAAATTAATTTTGTTTGATTAAAAACTGTGTTAACTGAAAAAAAAACAACAGTGTCTAACCTGATTGTCCCATAGTTACACCTGTGCTATTTTTTTTTGTTTCGTTATACATGTTCAAATTTACTAAAAATAATTGCTGCCTTTTCTGTGACTGTATTTAAAATGGCCAGTGGAATTCAATGAATTTCCTAAAAAGCAATGTTGTTTTTTGTAGTAAAATTGAATTTGTTTTAGCAAAACAATTAAGCAAAGTTTTGGACCTATCCATATCTCTTAATTTTCATAATATCATAGTGGGTGATAGACTTTAATGTTATTTCAAGGCTCAGTTCACCCAGACTGAATACAATTATTAAATGAACATGATACAGAACTTTTCATTGAATTCATTGATTTTATGTTTCCCTGTATGCACTAGTATCATGGAAGTGATATTATTTTAAAATTTTGAATGAAACATGAAAGAAACGTTATCTGAAGTAGAATGGAATAATGTTTTTTTTTTTCCCATAATGGTCTCTTTAAGTGTTAAGAGAAATTGAGAGAGATGAAAATGAAAATCAACATCTAAATCAAAATAATATAAGAGTAAGAGCATTGTTTAAATAACCAAATCAGAACAACAAAAATGTGAAACATTGAAAATTAATCGCAATAAAAATCAAAGAAATACGTGTATTTCTTAATGAAATAAAAGATCACAAAAAGTAAGATATAGGTTCTAAAATACCAACTTTTCGACTCCGTCAGAGATTGCAAAATATAATTTTATCTATTTTGCCTTCACTTCTTTTAGATATGATTGCAAATGCTATATACATGTACACTCAGACATTTTGAGAAACAAAAGATAATAATTCTTCATCAACTTTCAATACAAATCGCACAAAATACGTCAAAACTCCCACAAATCTCATCTTCTACTGGTGTTTATAAAATATAGAACCGATTATAAGAGAAATTTTCTTTCTTATAGACAACATAATTTGACAGTCTAGAAGGTGTTTTTTTTTCAGCATACAACCAATGAATTCTATCATTTGAGGTAGCATGTATCAACACATCCTTACTCCTATAACTAGTCTCCCAATTACTAGTGGTTGATCAACTTCAAATTTTGAAGGAAGTACAAAATAAGATAAAACAGTACCCGTAACACAATATTCTAAGGAAGAGCCAAGCACGAAGCCAAACTTATCTTCCTTTTTCATGTCGCTGTTTTCAACCATTTTGCATAAGTTATGAACGATGATATGGGTCTTTTTTTGGAAGGAGGGGTGGTTTTCTGTTTTTTTTTTCTCTCTTCAAGATGGCTTCTCGGAACCCTCTCATTGAAATTCTCTATTTAAAGGCATTTCCCCCTTGTCTCTTTCCTTTAAAACGCTAATAAACAAACCAAACATTAACATTCAAGTAAACTAATTACAAAAACTTTGTACTTGATATCATTTCAATTTTCTTCCTGCTTCTTTCATGTTATATCAAGGCTTTTAAAAATTGATATTCCTTTTAATGACTCTTAATCAATAATTTCAATATAAAATTCAGTTATAAAATGACCTTTTCCGTTTTTGGTTATGTAAATGGATTTTTTTCTGTTTGATATTTGCATCTCATTTTTGACATATTTTGAAATTAAATCCATGTTTTGTTTTCTTGTTACATGTAGGAAGCTTTTAGATTAATGTTATAAATTCGATTATTTTCTTTTTTTTACCAACTTTTGAAATTGCAGACATAAATAAGCAAGTTGTCAAATGGATTTTATGATGTGCACCCAGATAATATTTTTACTACTCATGTTTTATATAAAAAAAAAAGTATACAAATCGGAAAATGTCCAAGAATAAAAGACAAGACAATGCCGTACCGGGAAAAATTAATATAATAATTTCCCTGACTTGGTACATGCATGTCAAAAGAAATAGTGGGTTAAACCAAGAATTGTGGTGCCCAACCTCCATCCTAGGGCCTGGTAGTAACACAAGACACACCACGATTGTGGGACATTACAAGATGAATGCAGTAAATCTATCCTAAACATTCCTCTTTAGAACAATGCAGATTGTAATCCATTTTATAAATTGTTTTGTGGTGATTTTTATAATCCTTTAAAGATCTGCAAAGGAATACGAATCCAACATCTCATCAAAGAGATTGTCGTATCTGTCTAGGAGCATGTGGTGTCTTTCGTAAAACGTGTTGAATGAAGACATCAGTCGAGAAAACAAGATCATGTGATTGCAATTTTTTGTCTAATGTGATGTTTTTTTCGGGAATCATGATAATCAATTAGTTGAGTACACTACATAAGCCGAAGTAGAAAGAAAATGTTGCTATAAAATAACGGAAAGTTGACAGGTTAAATTATCGAATATGTTACAAGGCTTTAAGTCTCTTAATGGAGGTGTTAATCTTAATATGGAGCATTTTTTCTTTTAAACCTCATTGTGATCATTTCAAGTTTCGATAGTCGAATATACTCAAAAATGTAATCCGGTGTGATAAAAATAACTTGTTCTTTTAGTTCTTCTAAATACATTCGTACTTCCCAAATGAAAATCTAAATTGAGTACATGTCAGTATTTAGCTGTAACAATCCTATTTTTGATTTTTCTTGAGGGAACGACCATTAAACTTGAATGGGGCCTAAGTTGTTTTCTTTAAAATATTTTGAATTTCGATTTTAAAGAAAAAAATGTTTTGCTATCAAAGTGAAGAAGGATTTTTGCCATATATCAGATAATGCTAATAATGAGACGTGTGACGCCACATGAAAATAAAAACTTTTTTCCACGCTTTGCGCGGAACATGTAACAGAATTTCTGAGCAGACAAAAAAAATAAGGCCACACAAGTCAAACGGTTGGTCCTTTATCATTTTGCACAGGTTTCATTACGGTGAATTTGTTCATTGTGATTGTATCAAATTTTTAATTGATAGTTGCTTATGTACAAAGATAAATATATCATCGATAATTTGTGACAATGTAATAATAGAATTGGGAAAGACGAAATTTCATCTTTTTATTTCCTTGCTGCATTTTATTGTTTTTTTTTTCAGATTTCAATATGTTGTCACAAACTATTGTCTACTTTCCAAGATCGGTCATAGATTTTATAGTGTTAATTCAATTTTCCAAGAAAAAATATTTTAATATCTCAATATTTTGTCACGAACTAGTGTCTAAACGTATAGATCGGGAATAATTTTATAGTTTTAATACCAGAGTTCTTCGTCTTTATTGTAAAAAAAAATCATAATTACAGTTGTTAAAAAGAATTGATACTTTCTAAATGTAAATAACAGATTTTATGTTCCGTATAGTATAGCATTATAGCTTGAGGAATGTAAATAACCAATTATTAATGTCTTATTGCATTCTCTCTTCTTAATTTTCAACTGTTGTAGAAAGGTTGTAAGACTATATATAGAAATATCGCAGTTATAACTATAGTTTGCATAGAGATACGAAACTGATAAACCAAGCCTTTAATGCAACAACGAAAAATTGCCTTTAACATCCAAATACGAACATTAACGGGATTTTAAATATTTATAACTAAGCATATTATATCAGACCTTGAACAATTAAACATATAATTGTCTTTTAGGATTTTTTTTTGAAAATTTACATGCAGCTTAAAAATGCACAAAAATATAAAATGATAATATTGCAATGGAAGGGGAAGCTTTGGCGCCATTAAATTTGGTTTAACCAATCAATTCTTTTGAAATGCCTGTGCCAAGTCTGGACTAGTGCGATCACCAATTTCTCTGGTTTGTCATCTTTGTTACTAGTATGTCTTTTCTCTTCGACATTTGTGATTGGTCCTCCAAGCTCGGTTATTTTGTCATTACTTTTGTTGAACATGAGTTCACTTGGTTTCAATCAGATTGTTTAGTTGTTGTTTGTGTTTGTGTTTTGTTCTGCCGAATTTTTCTTCTGATTTTACCTGTCTAATTAAGAAAATCTTAATCAACATACTGTTGAAAAATATTACTTGTACATGAACTTAATGGACGTTAATATATCCTGTTAACATTTTTCCAATGATGTTCTAACAATGATATATACATATATGAATACAAATTTGACATGGAGACTTTAAATCAATATTACTATCGTTGTTAAGAAATTTGGCAGCACAATAACTTGAAGATAGCAAATCCTTATAATGGATTTCCTAAAGTTTAGATCATGAAACTATGATCTTTTCAACAGCATCCGATGATAACAAGCTTTAATACATCACTTTTTACATTTGACGAATTTTCAAATTATATGTGATCAATCATCGCGTTTCTTTTGCATAATTTATTGCATTTAAGAAATAGTGTTGCAGTTAAAACCTAAGTATATATTTTTTTATTTGCATAAAAAATATTATCTATTTGAAAGATTACCTCTGGAGAAAGTTTTGCTGATTATATTACGAAATTAAATATTACAATATCAAAGCTATGGAAACTTTTATGATCCATAATTTTGTAGAATTTTGAAAAAAGATATAATGACATGCTTTCATTTCAAATTGATATCGAAATCATCCATTCTTATCAATTTTGTTTGAAAGGCAAAAACAAACACCATTCAATACACTCATTATGTTTATTTAAGGATCAAAAAGGAAAAGCAAACTTAATTGCACTACGACATCTGACGAAACTGTACTTAAATATCTGTCTCGTCTTTCTTGTCATTGAACGTATGGTGAATTAAATTTATGAAAAGTATGTCTGCGTTTGTTGTTTTCGCAAAATGTTTTGAGAGGAGTCTTAAAAAAGATTAGAGAACAGTCAGAAGGTAACAGGCTGTGGAATATTCAAGTGTAAGAGACATCATCTATTTATGTCAGTGACAATTAAAAAAATACGCAACGAAAAGCAGCCATCTGCCATTGTCAAATGTTCGAGAACCAGTCGAAAGATTATCAAATACATATCTCCTTCTAAACATAGAAAAATATATAGAATAAAGACAACAACTGGAAACACAACGTTGAATATATCAAAAGCCCAGGGGTTACTAAGTAAACAAACATGTGTGCCTCTATTGATCATCTTGAACAAGGCATTAATAAATCACACACACATTTTTTTAATTCTTGTTAAAAGAAACAATACGGGTGTGCTACAGCAATAAGGAACTCCATTTTTTTTAAAATCACCATAGTTTTACTGTCGTTGCTGATATCGGTCAGGTGGTAAAATGTATTTTTTTGTTTGTTATATTTTCATGTTTTGATGATTTTGTGTCGATCAAATTTTGTCTTCGTCTTTTCGGGGCAACGAAAATTGCATTTGATTGCCCAATTGTTACAACTTAGCTTGAAAAATGATTGGTATCTATAGTTTGTCATTTCACTTTTTTAAGGATATGTTCTTGTCAAGTTTCGGTCTCGTTGAAATTTCGTTTGGAAATAACTTTAAAAGAATTCAAAATTCACGAACAATGGCAATGAGTTTTTGAAATATAGGTATAGCATAAAATTATGCAAATTATATGAATTTAAACAAGTAGTTCAGGGGTAATCGCTATTTAAAAATTTAGGACCTAATTTGCTGGTGAATTCAGATTATATTTTCCGAAAATAGGGGTTGGCGTGGGAAAAGTCATCTCATGAAAAAATATTCACTAGTCATTGATTTTTTGTTTCCTTTAACATTTAATTAGATATATTCGAAATAAAAAACCACAAAACAAATAAAGTTTTAACCATCAGCTGCAAGAACTATGAGAAAATAAGCCATTTTAGGGTTTGGAAAAAAATGTCCATACAATACATGAAAATGGGACAAAACTTTTATACATTCACACGTACATATGTTTATATCCTTTCTTACCAGAAATAATTGATCAGAATGTATAAGACAAAATTCAATAGTCTAAGTTGATTTTTTATGAAAATAGTCAAAATTTGGACAAAAATGACTAAAATTGACAAATTGTCAAAATTGGTCATCTTTAAACGTTTGTTGCAAAGAAAAATGCACAACAATCTTCATTTCTTCATATATTGCCTATGTATGGTCACGTATGGTAAATATTGCAAAAATCAAGATTAGAACAAAAGTTTAATACTTTGAAATTTTGGCTCCTGACCATAGTACATCCTTATAACATTATGCTTAATTCATGTTGTTCAGATTTTTTTTAATGTCCGATTATCTTTAATTAATATTTCTTTTTTTATTTTCAACATGCTTAAAATTGTAATATAATTATTTTATTCAAGTACTACGTAAGTCTACCGAACACGTGACCAACTACGGTAGACGACAAGAAAATAAAATATACAAAAGCAAATCCAATTGAATGCATGAGTGTGTCCAAAGTTTGTGATCATTTCTAGAAAAAAAAAACGTGTTCTTTATACCGATACGACGTGTTATATATAGAATCGCGATGGAACCAGCATTGGAATGTAAACAAAAGCACAGTGACTGACTGTAACACCAGTCGGCCTTCACTCGATTTATTTTGACCGTCTATTGCAGGAATAACATCACCAGACACTGAACGCACTAGGCAAGATAAGCACATTTGAAAAATGGTAGGATGAACAAATAAATTTGACAAATTCCTTATGAATGCTCGAAATATAAATTTTGGGCAAAAAATGGGTGTACAGTATAATATAGATGGCCCCAGACTACGTCTACTTTTTATTTTATGACTTCCTTTTATCTCAACCAATAGTTCATTCTATGATCGGCGAGCTGAACGTCCTAGCCTTTTTCCTTACTATCCACTAAATGATTGTGTGGCGACTCAATCAGCTCGTGTCCGTCTTAATCAACTTTATAGATTCCGATGTTATTTGAGAGTATTATACTTTATATCTTTTTCAGGATGTAAACTTCAATTGAAACAGGCTTTTGTTCTTTAAATCGAACATCATACCGAATTCTTTTTCCTAGTTAACGTTATAAGCATGACAAGAATACGATTTGAATTTTCTCTCATTAAAGCGGTATACTTAATTGAGACATTTTAGTTGAATTGAGTGAAGTAAATCAATGTGGCCTATTTATCAAAAAAACTATCAAAAAATCAGATGCCGTGATTTTATATTCATTTGCATAGCATGGCAATCATAAATTGTTTGTTTTCTACAAGCATTTAATTTGACATTTTATTGAGTAACATTTTCTACAGTTGTCATAGAGAGCAATAGTGTATTTGATTTTCGGATATTATTGCTGGTTTTAAGAGAAGTTGTGAAAATTGCAACGTCATAGTAATACGCAATGCGAATTATTTCTTTTCCCATTTATGATAGTCGACATTTTATTGTCTCTGATACAGAAAGCGACGGATATGCACACATGTCACGGTACCATTACAGAAACATCATTTATCACAACCGATTTTGATTTAATAAAAGGTTTTTAAAAAATTGTGATGATTTGAATGATTGCACAATTAATAAATAAATTGAGCAATTCTATCGTTACACTAAGTCCATTTTTGGCCGTGAAAACTTGTTTCAGTGTAAAATCCTCTGAAAAAAATAACAAGAAATTTATAACACTTTGTTAAGTAGCTCTTAATGACCCAATAAACCTATTATATAAATAAAAAAGGGGGTTAGTGGGCAAAATAATTATCCCTATCTTAATGGTAAAATCCAGAGAATTCCGAAAATCTGACAGAAATCTCAAAAAAATTGATCAGCGATCATCCATTAATGAAAGCTTATTGTTCATTTAATCAAACGTTGTCCAAAATTATTCCTCAATGAAAAACATAATGTGCATGAATTAAATACCAAATGAAATTAACTCTCATCTGAGTGAAGAACTCATCGAGACGCTAAACACCAAGTGTTCAATAGGAACAAAAATCCTTCATTATCAAAACTCCTTTCACACTTTGGCCTGGAGACAATCAAAGAACAACGATTTAGCTTGATTGGTTTCATCTTTTAAAATGACAAAAAAATTAAGCAAAGCAGGCGATCATGAAAGATTAAATCAGTTTTTGCATTGTACATTTATCAAAATCATTTCAATATGTGGATTGTGTCTTTCTGACACATATTCCATATTCTTTCGTTTTTAATTTTAAATTTTGGGACCAAATACTGCTTTCTTCAATAATAATATCTCAATTTCCAGAAATCAAACATGGTCTTTTGTTTAATATATTTTTTAAGGTAGGAATTTTTTCTGTATGATCTACATTGACATAGTTTGTTTTCTATTTTTCCCTTCTTTTGTGATATCTATTCAATTTTCAAATCGTTAAATACTTTTTGTGTAGCATATTTCGTCCGCTTCAGCTTATTGGGTTAACATTTGACAACTAATTCAATATATCAGAGCTTTACGGGTTTTGTCTTTGTCCTTTCGGTCGTTTGACATTCGAATGCCTTATAGGTATCTCTCTACGTCTTTTAATCGAATGGACCAAAAATATGCTTTTGAATGTGAAAAATCAAAATTCTGTGGGCTATGGCATACAAGAACCGCCTACTCTTCCGGAGTACCTGATTTTACTTTTGTTACGAATCGAGTTGGCTTTGTTGATTTCTGTTCGTTTTATTTCGTATTTTATGTTTTGCTGTGCTATTCTTGTTCATGTTTACCGGTTTTGTCGTTGCTCTTTCGGATTTGTGATTGGTGCCTCTTTCGTCGTGTTGTTCTTGTTTGTATGTACAGATTTTGTCTTTGTCCTTTCGATCGTTTGATGCTGAAGGTATCAACCTTGTTGTAACACACAAATTAATCGATGAATCTCCTAAGACAAGTGATTTTCCCTTTTCCTTTTGGGTTTTTCGTTTTTCGATCGTTTGATGCTGAAGGTACGCAACAACTTCCTGTTTTAAATCGATTTGAACATGCAATAGGCGGACTATTCTTCTTGATTCCCTTCCAGGAAGTGAATAAAACATATTAATCTATTTGTCATTTAATCAAACGTCTTCCTTCTGATAGTGAACAGTTCATGAATGACATGAATACAAATGAATCCTATACTGGTTTGAGCGATGTGCTCATCGAGACATTTTACTTTGATTAAATAAAGTGAAAAAATATTTTTTTAAATTTACTATTTCTATTTATGCTATTGAAAATAATGATACGAATGTACTTTTCTTGATTTGTAAAATTTAAAAGATTTTCGAGTAAGGTAATCAGATCTATTGTATGAATCTATCTGATTAAGATTGTAATGCTGTGATACTTAGTCTGATAGATTATATATAGTAATCAATAATTTTCTTGAACTTGTATTGAAATTACCAAAATAAATGATAATCTATATTGAAACTTTTAAATTTGTTATTGAGGACGGTTTATAAAGTCTTTTCTAGACTATTTGCATAGTTTTCTTTAAAATGTCAAAATCTGTTCTGTGACATTAAGCCAACTACATGTATCTGGTTGCTTTCATTTTATATAATTTTAGTAAATGAGTTACTTTGTATTAACAAAATCGCCAAATGAGAAAGGGAAAATTAATCTATATATTCATAAAATTTCGATGGCTCAAGATTGGAATAAATGTTAAACTTTTTTTAAGATTCAATCCGGCAATTAGACAACTAAACGTGACTTTAATACATGGTCCCGTGCGGGGCCCGGGAGGCGAATAGGCCCGCAGCAGCGCTAAGCTTGTCGGTAAAAGTCCAATAAAAAGAGCACTCAGAAACCTGACATCGGGGTCAGGCCGCTTTGCCCACAAAGCGACTGGGATGTGTGTCCCAGGTGGTTGAATGGGGCAGCCCTGACATCGAGAGATGCGGGGTCGTCAGGCGATAATGCGGAAAACCTGACCGCAAACCATAGTGGTGCACCGTGTTGGGAAAAATGTCACGTTCCTCGCACGTTAAAGAACCCTGCTGCAGGTCTCGGTAAGAGTAGGACCCGTAGGATCCCCATGCAGGAGGCAAAATTGCCCGTCCCTACCCATCACTGCTTTTTCCAGTGGCAGTCAAAACTCTCCTACTTAATGCCCCCGTCACACTGGATAAAGTTCGTACTACGTTCTTACTAAGTCCTAAAAAGGCATATAACGTGGAAAGAACTTGATGAGCGTACTAAAGACGTACTAGAAACTTGTATGGTCGTAGTGCGAACTTTAATGAACGTAGTACGAACTTTCTTGGACGTAGTGCGAACTTCAAGAACGTGAAGGACGTACGTGGAATAATTTTGAACATGTTCAAAACAAACGTAGTGAGGACGTGGAGAAGTCAAAACGTAGTACAGACCTACTAAGAACGTATTGAGTACTTTATGATCATAGCATGAACGTAGAAGGAACGTATCAAAAACTTCAAGGACGTGGCCTGGACAGTATGATTTTTTGTGCCGTTTATGCTACGATTACACTACGTCCTTAAAGTTTGCACTACGTTCGCCGTACGTTTTCACTACGATTTCATATAACGGTACTTTTTGTTCAAGTTTGTAGCACGGCCATAAGGAAGTTTCTACTGCGTCCTTAACACGTCCGTACAGTTTTTACTACGTTGATAGTACGTCCTAGCGGTTTTAACGCCGTTTCTAGTAAGTTTTTACTAGGTTTTCTGACAGTTCACATGAATTTGTACAAAAGGTTTTGATATGTATTTAAATAAATCGGTTGTCCCTTGCCCGCCGGAAGAGGATTCTCACGGTAGGTCCCGTGTCCGGCGACAGGATTGTTTTTTCGAGAGGCATTGTCCAGTTTTTTCGAGAGAGGTCCAGGTTTTTTCGCCTGTCCGTTTACAAAAAAATGCTTAAATTCTCAATTGTAAGTGAAACAAAACAAAAAAGAGGAATAAAAGTATTCAAAATGTTCGAATTATTACTTTTCTTCCAAAAAAGTCCGTAAAGAAGCATCAGTTAATGATTTATTAAAATTGATCAGGTTTTTTCGAGAGGCACAACAACTTGTCCGGTTTTTTCGAGAGGTGTCCTGGTTTTTTAAAAATTTTGACTAAAGAGAGGCACTGGGTTTTGTGGAAACTACACGACTTAAATAGAAACTAATATCCCTCCTACTCAATAAACATACATTTAAACACATTACATGCAAAATATCAAGTTTGTTACTAACTTTAAAGCATAAGTAGGCTGCCAAAATGCATTATCTTTGAAGACTAAATTAGTATTTTGACAAAATTAGTTTTATGGTACATTTGTGACTTTCTTGATGTGCTTTAATAAATTACCGGTTTCAAAAAGAGCGATTGTTACGGTGGGCAAAATTTTGAAAGGTAAATTGCAATCTTGTATGGGCCTTTTCAAGTCATTGAAACTATAAAATCTACATGTATGTCAGAAACAAATAAATGCATGTATTCCACTGGTGCATTCTGTTATTTCAAGAGGTTAAGGGTGTTTTGGAATATGGGATATTTACTTATTTATTCCTGGGATACGGGATATTTGAGGCAAAACAAACTGGGATATAAAATATTTAAATCTATTCTATTTACAGGGATATGGGATAAGAAAAAAACTCTATTTTGGATACGGGATATTTGATAAAAAATATTAGAGAATATGAGATATTGGAACCCCTTAACGTATACACATGTATGTAAAGATACAGAAACTTTAATAGCATTTGAATCTCATACTCTTATGTTTGTTTTATGTCCAGTCGACAATATTTCAGTCATAATCAGCAGGACAAGAGCTAATTGAAACACCAAAATGAATTTTGTAGAACCACCCAGGACACAGACCCATGTATGTCATTCGAAGGACCCATGCACGACCACAAACCAGAAGTAAAACGAACCAACTCACAAGATAGGCCAATGTATACGCACCCTTAACGCACCATAGGCCAATGCATCCAAATCCTTCCCCAAAAGTTTCGCATAATTTGGAACCCTTCCATATGGTGACTGACAATGAAGAACCCTTACCCGAAATGAGGTCATACTAGATGGAACACCTACCTGTGTGGGATATAGCCTACTCTTACTCAGTTTCACATAACCATTCTTTTTCTGGCGAAAATACAATGCTGAATCCTGTTTGAACCTATACTCACTGAGAGAGAGAAGCGGGGTTGGAGTGGGAAACAAAGGATCTGTAAATTTTGAAGATCACTGGAAAAGGGAAGAGGCGGGTAGTTGCGGAAAATTTAGCCTGTGGCGGTGCACAATGGGATGTTTTACGTGCATGAACCTTGGAACTCTCCACGAACGTTGGTCCATTATGGTTTACGGTCAAGTTTCCGCATAAGTATAGCCTGATGAACCGGCATTTATTATGACAGGGCTGCCCTATTCAACCACCTGTGGCACACATCCCAGTGGCTTTGTGGGTTTCTGAGCGCTCTTTAGTGGACTTTTACCGACAAGCTTATAGTGCTGCTGCTAACCTATTCGCCTTCCGGGTCCCGCACTGTAGCATACTATTATGGTGAGTGAGTGAGTGAGTGAGTGAGTGAGTGAGTGAGTTGGTGTTTTACGCCCGTGCAACGCTATATAGGTTATTTACAGGCGATGAACAAGAAAAGGATGATACAATGAACATGAAATGATGATGATATATGAAATATGGGATGGGATGGGAAACACAGGGACGGTAAATTTTGAAGAACCACAGGAAAAGGGGCGCAGTGGGTCGGTGCGAAAAATTTAGCCTATGTGGTGCACTACTTGGCGGTCTTTTACGTGCATGAAGCGTGGCATTCTCCACACACATTGGCCCACTATGGTCGGCGGTAAGGGTTTCCGTATTATAGACCTGACAACCCCCGCGGACGAGGGCTACCTTATTCAGCCACCTAGGGTACACACTTGGTCGCTCTGTGGGCTGAGCACTGACCCGACGTCAGAATCCTTAGTCGCCTCTTACAACAAGCTAGGCTCTGCTGCTATTCGCCACCCGGGCCCCACACGGGACGCATACTCTTATAAAGTTTTTTGTTGTAACTAAGATATATACAATAAATACATATGTGTAAAAATTAAGACGTACTGAAAGGGCAATCGAGTCTTATATAATCCTGGATAAAACAGCAGACATGAAAGAAGACGACTCTATGATACAAACAAACACATCGAAGAAACAACTACAAGTCAAGTTAAAAGAAGGTAGCCCAGGAACTGTAAGCATTTTCTGCTTGTCGCAAAACAAACATTTTATTTCCAGCCAATTATTCAAGGAGGCTATTTTCAATTTATAACAGTTGGTAGTTATGCTTAGACAATAGATTAATGGGTTCTGGTTGTAGGCGTCAATTATATGTGCCTGCCTGTTTATATAGGCTATATAAGGTTGAATTCTTGACTTTAACTGACGTTTTCTTGTCCAAAACCCTTTAAATGATAGTACCGTATTCTTATTTTTTTTAACAATGTCCTTTAAAATATGATTTAAGAGGTAAACAACACGCACAACCTGTCTATCTAAAGTATGAAAAAACCTGGACCTCTCTTGCAAAAACCTGGACGCCTCTTGAAAAAGCCTGGACATGTATTTTATTTTAATTTAAAAATATGTAAGATGCAACTTTTTGGCATCAATGTTCAGGATGCCATAATATAAGATTGATATTCACTAATAATGGTTAGCAATCTCGTTCAATATATTTGTCTTTTAAGGGGTGATAAATGCAAAAAGGTGAAAACTAAAAAAACAGCCCACAATTTTATTTAGGAATCACATTTTTTTTACAGGAATTGGTGTTGTTATACAATATGATAATACTAAAATATGCCCACCCGTTGGTAGCATTTTTTCTTCGTTTTCAGTTAAAAATCACTAAATATCACCAACGTTTACATTTTTTTTTTATTATTCTCTTGAAAAAACCAGGATAATTGTAAATCCCTCTCGAAAAAACAATCCTGTCGCCGGACACGGGACCTACCGTGATTCTTTTCTTCTGCATTTAATACACAAAGGACAAGATACTTTTTTAAATAATAATTATACTTTGCCAATTATATTAGTCAATAATACTGCCAAAATGTCGCGCCCCACGACATACATGTACAATGTATATATTATGTTGATTCTGTATATATCTTAATCAAAGCTGTTGTTAACTTTGTATTCGGTGAAAATTAATGACATCTGATTTTTTTGGGGGGTCAAGAATGGGGTTTTTCATTGACACTTTAGGAATAAGCTTGAATCATATGTATTTTTTTAATACAGGGCCAACAGCGAGCAGCAACCGCTGGTCACATTGAAGGCTGCTGGCTGTTTTCTGTTGTGGATTTTTTAAATCGTTGTTAATGTTGTAGGTTGTGTCTCGTATACTTATCCCACATCTCATTAATTGCTATGCTGTACATCTACGAATGGTATATGATGCATACTGGAAATTAGACATTTTTTAGCATTTCTATACTTGGTCTAATGATGTACAACGGAACGATTCAAATTATCTTTAATTGGGGAATAGATATGTTCTTGTCCATACTAATTTTCCATATCGTTTCGTTTTTTTTTTGTTTGATTTTGTCTTGACTTTTTATTTTTTTCCTGAATAGAGCACAATGGGTATCCTGAATTATTTTTCTGAAGAAAGATACAATCCTGCCTTTTGATGTCAAATTTACCCACAGCCTACACTTACAAATCAAATGGGTGTTTCATTTCTTTGAGTAAATATGTCGAGAAAATAAAAAATAAAAAAGAACATTTAAAAAACGGGTCAAACACAGAAATGGCCGGATTTCGTTAAAAGAAAGTAGATAAACGTTAGACTTGAAATCAATTCCCATGTTATGGGAGCCCATGATGATGTTGTATACCAAATATTAAGCACCTCTGGTGAGTAGTTCAAGTAGTGAGAAAACTGGTACGAATCACTAAATTGTCTACTAATGAACATTTATGTCAACAAATTAAAGTCAGTAAGCAGGAAGTAGATGAGCAACAAACCTGATATCGAATCATACGTTATAAAAGCCCATGCTTACTAAATAACACGTGCACGTTAAAGAGCTTTTTTGTTGAGTTCGATAATAGTAGGATGTCTTAAATACACATGCAATATTTTTGATACATACATATTTTACAGGAGGCAATTCCGGCGGGCGAATAATTAATATTCAGTGCGTGGTATATACCCTGGCCAATAAGAGACGCTTAAGACAAAAGTTGTACGGCAACAATACCAAAAAACAAAAACAAAACTATACTATAATCTTCTGGTTTAAATAACACAAATGAACCATCGCCTCCTGTCGACTTCAAGTGCATGGACAATTAAGTATGTTTTTTTAAACCACAAAAGACTTTGATATTTGTCACCGTAAGTTTTACTATATAAAAAACTAGTTCATGACTTATGGTACATGCTAAATAGAAACCCGAGATAACCAGGTTTTGTGGCACTAAACTTTCCCTTTTCATTGCAATTTTAGAATCCGTGTGCAACAAAAAACACAAAATAACACGATTGTGAAACACAACTTATGCAATTTTCATTATACATTAAGTTAGTTTTTGAGAGGTTTGTAGAGCTAACCAAAGACAAAATCAGACATCGAACGTATGCGCGGAGGTGATATTTTTGTTATATAGACGTACTGCAAACGAGCTAGTCGCAGTACAGTCGCAGCAAAAACGTAGTATGAACGTGATGAAGATGTGATAAACGTAGAAGACACGTAGTGAAAACGTGCTGAACGTAGAAGACACGTAGTAAAAACTTGATAGTCCTAGAAGGAACTTTGTTGTAAACTTGAAGGACGTTGCACGGTCTTTGTTAGGACGTAGAGAAGTCGTATTGAAAACCTAGGAGCAATATTTCTATCCCGTTTGTACTGCGTTCTAAGAACGTACTAAGAACTTGGTGGTCTTCGTCCCAGTGTGACGGGGGTATAATTGGCCTTGTGTCCCCATTTCCTCCACTTCATCATCATTTCATGTTCATTGTATCACCACTTTCATGTTCATCTCCCGGATATAGCCGAAATAGCGCTGCTTGGGAGTAAAGCAATAACTAACTAACTAACTAACTTTAATACATGTAATATGTTATTACACCCCACGCAACGAAGTTGCGAAGGGTATAATGTTTTTTGACTGGTCCGTCCGTCCGTCCGTCCGTCCGTCCGTCAGTCCGTCTGTCCGTGATCAAAATTTTCGTAACAGATATCTCAGCTGGTTTGTAGCTTCAGTTGGGGGTCTCATATGGTGGGATACGTTTTCAGGTCTGTCGATCATCTACTTCCTGTTTAATGAGCCGAATAACACTTTTTTCACTAAATTTTCAGGGTTGAAAATTTTCGTAACAGATTTCTCAGCAACTATTACTTGTAGGTATTTCATATTTGATATATAGCTTTGGGTAGGGGTCCCATATGGTGGGATTTGTTTTCAGGTCTGTCGATCATTTACTTCCTGTTTAAAGAGCTGACTTAGACTTTTTTCACTTAATTTTCAGGGTTGAAAATTTTGGTCACAGATTTCTCAGCAACTATTAATTGTAAGCTTTTAATATTTGGTATGTAGCTTCAAGTAGGGGTCTCATATGGTGGGATACATTTTCAGGTCTGTCGATCAGCTAATTCCTGTTAAACGAGCCGACTTATATATTTTTCACTTAATTTTCAGGGTTGAAAATTTTCGTCACAGATTTCTCAGCAACTATTAATCTTAGGCTTTTGATATTTTGTACATAGCTTTAGGTAGGAGTCCCATATAGTGGGATAAATTTTCAGGTCTGTCACTCATTTTTTTCCTGTTTAACGAGCCCGCTTGGAAAGACAACAACTCTGACTTTTATATTCCTAACTTGAAATAGATGTTCTCTGTCCATTATGTTGACGCGTGGGGTATGTGAGCGTGCTCACTAAGGTTCTTTCATTATATTTGTTGTGAATGAAAACAAGAATGGATATACTTATTGGGCATTGGAATGTTGAGAGTTCGAAGGGAGAAAGACAGAGCCAGTACACACAAACGCGAATAGAAACGATTACAAGCAAATAGATGAATGTGGCATTTGAATGTCGAAATCTCGAAAAAGCAAAGACAAAAACTAGTTAACATGAACACAAACAGCAAAAAGAATCACATCACAAAATAACATAACAACAAATGAAAAACAATCAACAACGCGAACTCAAGTCGTAACCAGGAAACTAAAGTGTCCTTTAAGGTAACACATAAGCCATAATCAAAATGCATTTACCTTATCAATACATAAAAATGTTTCATTATATGAGGATTTTAGATCTTTCTTTGACTATTTAAGTTTTTGTTTCATTGACTGTTCTTGGTCTGGATTTAAATTGTACGCATTTTATTTTTAGATTAGGCTTATTAAAAAAAAAACAACTAGCAGTGCCTACTGTGTTTTTTTATTTCCGCTTGTCTTGAGGGCTCTGTCAAGTACATATATTCCACATTTCATTATAATTTCATATTTCTAGAATACGTATAAATGTAATTTATATCAAGTTCCAGTCAAAGATGACTATTTTATGATTAATTTTATTAACCTGAATGACATCGCAAAGAGTTGAAAAACCTAGATTCAAAATAATTTTTTTTTGTCAAAATGAAAGAATTTGAAGTAAAAATAATGTAAAAAAAGATAATAATCTGTTATTCTTATAGTGTTTTTCATCCTTACTGAATGCAAGTATAAGTTGCACAGACGTTTTTTTAGCTGCTAACCTATTTTGTGATTTGCTCCATTTTTTTTTTTTTTTTGGGGGGGGGGGGGGAGTTTTGCTTTATAAATCTTCACATTATGATAGCAAAATGCGATGGTTCATATAGGTATGCTTGCTAATCTTAAGAATATAATGATCATAAAATTTACCATCCTATAGGATTCAAATACTAGTAGATCTTATTTAAAAAAATTACCAACAGATAAGCTTAAACTAACAAATAGATCACTAGGCGGTGCTATACCCATGTGTAAATATATTTTTTAATTTGTTTTTCTCACTCAATTGCAACACTAAAAACTTTTTAGATGTAAACACTTTATTTGTTTGTTTCGTTTCCATATGACATTTCCTTGGAATCTTTAGAAAAAAAAACTATATTAATGTTTTCACGTTTGGTCACGGACTATTGTATAGATTTATACGATTGTTAAATTCTAAATTGTTAAAACACACAAGATTTCTTTCTTTGTACTGCACATGGTCGATTTCCTCAGTTCTTCCATGTTCGAACCTTTCGGCTTTGAGTACTTTTCATTCAATACTTTTGGATTTTGATCTTCCAATTTTTTATTCAAATACTGCTGATGAGAGGTTACTCCTTGAAATGTCAACATACAGCAACACCAAATAACCATTTACCCGTTTTGGTAGTGTATTTTAAACATCTGATATAGATGATATATTTTCATGTACTGAAGAACTTCCAGAGTTCTTTGATTTTAAATCTGTCTTTATTGGAAAAATCTGGTAATTAAACGCATTAAAAAGAAATGATCGCTTCTGATTTTAAATCTGTCTTTATTGGACAAATTTGGTAATTAAACGCATTAAAAAGAAATGATCGCTTCTGATTTTAAATCTGTCTTTATTGGACAAATTTGGTAATTAAACGCATTAAAAAGAAATGATCGCTTCTGAAGTGTCATGAAAGTGTAGAAAAGATATTCTGAGGTCCCTATGGGAAAGTATTATAGTTTTTAGAATGTAAATAACCAATTATAAATATGTAATGTCCTGTGGCATTCTGTCTAATTGTACTCAACCGAAATAAAAAGTGGGAGATTAAAAAACACAGCAGCACAAGGAGACGAGCCTCTGATAAACTAGATGTTTATATCAATTCAAATACAAGTTATTCATCTTAAAAAAACTAGATCCAAAATATGAGTTAACGGCGAAAATTTTATTTTTTTTTTATTTTAACAGCTCTAAATAAAAGAAACGCATAATACCAGGTAACAACAAAAAAGCTATATACATGTAAACGCGCTTGTTAAAATATAGCTATATTATAGTGAATAACTAACATTACAGTTGTATCGTGCATATCATCTTTTAAGTGCTTGTAATCGAGATAACATTGCAAAATAAAAACACTTAGGAGGGTGTTTGATAGTTAACTGCACGTTTAGACTTTCATATTTCAAAGAACATTTTAATCAGACTGATTTCGTTAGAAACGAAAGTGTCGAAACAGACGTACACTAAAAAGTATTCAAAATACAAATGACAACAAATATAGATAGAAAACCAGCAATAGGATATCGACCATCTACATTACAATGAAACAAATCTGCTGTTTAAGCTAAATTTGAGATAGACAATGCCTGTATCATGTAAAATTAAGAATATCTTAAATCTATCAAATTGAATTATTCTTAAAAAAAAACACCAATTCGACTTCTGATTTGCACATTTCCTGCAAATCCAAGACTGTCACATATTTTTAACAAACATTTTTGTCATTTATTCAAGATGGTTTTATGTATGTTTTTTACAAAAAATGTGAAAAGAATGAAAATTTTCTACTTAAATTTGAGACCAATCCATTTATCTGACTTGTAGCGATGTCGTAAAGCATGAGCCTAGTTTTATGTTTTAGACATTTTATAAAAAGAGCATATCTTGGCCAATGTTGAAAATAAAGTATAGGGATAAGTTTTACTACATGCATCTTCAATTTCTCTGCTACACAGCACATTTAAGGCAGAATATGACTGTATTCGGCCATAAAACTCTTTCCGTCAACAAGATGTGAAATAAGACCCCTCAAGATCAATTACATAATATATGTCAATATTATAGATATTTATGTTATATTGATGTGGGCCGAAATATCTTAGGGACGAAAGGGGCGAAATCCTGGGACGAAAGTTTCGACTCAAAAGTTCTGGGGCAAGCTGGGGTCACAGCTTCAAATCTTTTTTATCTAAAAATGATTTCCATATTACATTCTAACAAAATATTGCCGTGCTAACAGTGTGTTTGGTATACAAATAATATGATTGGCATAAATTGTAACCAGGTAGGCTCGGACTCTCTAAGTTAAACAATAAATTATCATTTTTAGCTCACCTGGACGTGAGCTATTACCATCACTTGGCGTCTGTCGTCGTCGTCGTCGTCTGTCGTCGTCTGTCGTCGTCGTCGTCTGTTAACATTTTTTCAAAAATCTTTTCCTCCGAAAGTACTGAACAGAATTTAATGAAACCTGGTATGAATGATCCTTAGGGTGTCCTGCACCAAACTTTTGTTTCGATTTTTGATCCGTTAAAAAACATGGCCACCGTTACTAAAAATAGACCGGGGGGTCAGACTACTGTTTTTGGCTCGTAAATCAAAAAGTATAAGAGATAGATGAAATCTGATGCCACCTAACTGCTTCAGCATCAAAAGTTCTACAAAAGTCTCCATTTGGTCAAAGTTGTCAGACGATCCCTTATAGGGGTTACAGCCCCTTAAAGGTGAAAAATAGCGTTTTTGCATGTTTTTGGCCTATAGAATGAAAATATTATAGATAGAGAAAAGCTGTTGCTTGCTTAGATGTTCAGCTCATTTAGCTCTACAAAAGTCTCCATAGGGTCAAAGTTGTCAGATGACCCCTTATAGGGGTTACAGCCCCTTAAAGGCGAAAAATATTGTTTTTGGCCTATAAAATGAAAACTATTGCAGATAGAGAAAATCTGTTGCTTGCTAAAATGTTCAGCTCATTTAGCTCTACAAAAGTCTCCATGGGGCCAAAGTTGTCAGATGACCCCTTATAGGGGTTACAGCGCTTTATAGGCGAAAAATAGTGTTTTTGGCCTATAGAATGAAAACTATTGCAGATAGAGAAAAGCTATTGCTTGCTTAAATGTTCAGCTCATTTAGCTCTACAAAAGTCTCCATAAGGTTAAAGTTGTCAGACGATCCCTTATAGGGGTTGCAGCCCCTTAATGGTAAAAAATATAATTTTGCATGTTTTTGGCCTATAGAATGAAAACTATTGTAGATAGAGAAAAGCTGTTGCTTGCTTAAATGTTCATCTCATTTAGCTCTACAAAAGTCTCCATTGGGCCAAAGTTGTCAGATGACCCTTTATAGGGGTTACAGCCCCTTAAAGGCGAAAAATATTGTTTTTGGCCTATAAAATGAAAACTATTGCAGATAGAGAAAAGCTGTTGCTTGCTAAAATGTTCAGCTCATTTAGCTCTACAAAAGTCTCCATGGGGTCAAAGTTGTCAGATGACCCTTTATAGGGGTTACAGCCCTTTATAGGCGAAAAATAGTGTTTTTGGCCTATAGAATGAAAACTATTGCAGATAGAGAAAAGCTGTTGCTTGCTTAAATGTTCAGCTCATTTAGCTCAACAAAAGTCTTCATAGGGTTGAAGTTGTCAGATGACCCCTTACAGGGGTAACAGCCCTTTAAAGGCGAAAAATAGTGTTTTTGGCCTATAGAATGAAAACTATTGCAGATAGAGAAAAGCTGTTGCTTGCTTAAATGTTCAACTCATTTAGCTCTACAAAAGTCTTCATAGGGTTGAAGTTGTCTGATAACCCCTTACAGGGGTTACAGCCCCTTAAAAGTTGAATAATAGTGTTTTTTGATTATTTAGAATGAAAACTATTGCAGATAGAGAAATGATTTTTCATGCTTAAACATTCAGCTCATTTAGCTATACAAAAGTCTTCATAGGGTTGACATCAAGACCAGGTGAGCGATTCAGGCTCCTGGGAGCCTCTTGTTTTTCAAAAATGTAGATGCAACAGATCAAGGCACGGCAATATATCGTTAGAATATAATATGGGAATCGTTTTTTGATAAAACAATTTGATTCATTTGGTTACATATCATATCTGGTTGACGGAATGAGTTTTATGACCGTATATACTAGTAGTCAAATTCTGCCTTAAATGCACTGTGTATGTCTTTGCCTTGTTTTATTTTTGTTCTTGGATATATTATAAGATTGATCATCCCAGTTCGTTAATTTCGTTTTTACCTTTATTTTTAAAATTTTAAAACATTGCCAATGTCACCCCGTAAGGATACCTGCTAATGGTATTTGGAATTCCCAAAAGGCCGCGGAAAATGAAGCAATCTTCTCTGCTTTGTACTTATTCCTTCAGAAAACACAATTTTGCTTTAGTGAAACATGAAAAAGGCATTTCCTATTTTCTTGCTAAGATGGCAAAATGTATTTCAAAATGATACATTAGACCAATACGAAAAAAGCAGAGGTACCAATGGGGCATTCGAGTGCCAAAAGTACGAAAGGACAGAGAAATAACCAATAAAAACCAACGAGAACAGAACGGTTGAACAGACAACATAAAGCAGAAAATACAAAAACAACTGAATAGCAATCCACAAAGCAAACTCAAGTCGTAACGAGAGTGAACTCAGGTGCTCAGTAAGAGTAAGCATTTCCCGATTGCTATTGAACTCCTCACAGTTCCAGTTTCCGTCCGTAACGTACACTGATCACTGCACCAGCCTTTCCGGAGTTCTTTTCGATGGCCTCATTTTGATCCCCACCCTCTAAATATTTTAAAACCATGAAAAGTAGTCACAAATACCTTAATTCATTACGCAACCACATTGTTTATAGTAAAACGTAATGACTTCTACTTAACGTCACTTTAAAATAGTGCGTATTCATTTAAACTGGTCTTAGATCAAATTGAATCAATTCTTCTAAGAAAAAAATATTCCAGAAAATTTGATGTTTTATGGATAAATATAGCAAAGTCTTGAAAATTTATCTAAATAATTATTTTTATCAAGAATCTTGATGGAATTGTAACAAGCCGGTACCAGTGGGATAATCTTGACCTATATTTGTCGGGCCTAGTCTCGATCGACATCTACTCTCCTTCCGGACTCGTCTGATACTTACCGAGATATAGATAGTATCAAAAAGAAAAGTAAATAATATTCTTTATAAGTGTCGTTGGTTTGAAATTTGGTTTTAAATATCTTGATAATGGCTTCAGAAATCTTAAAGAAAATAAAACCATCATCTATATATATGTTCTAATTAATATCTCTCAAATGAGTGTAGATGTTGGTTTGTCGAATGTTTTTTATTTTTGTCTTCCTTTACCGGATTTGACACACTGAATTTGAAATTTGCAACCTCACGCGTGTGCTTTAGCACGCAGGAACCGCTTACTCTTCTGGATCACCTGAGTTTACTCTCATTACGACTAGAGTGCGCGTTGTTAACTGATATTAATCAAAATTAATGCTATGAAATAAACGCCGAAGGTTTAAAGGATAAACTCTCTTAAGTATTTATATGGTTAATACAACTTTACAGTTTAGATATAAAACATTCACAATGTTTCAAGTATTTACAATCTAGAGAGGTCTAGTTTTTTAAGCTCCCGCTCTGCGGGAGCTAAATTGACTGAGTATGATGCCTTAAACCGGAAGACGTATAAGCTAGTCAGAAATCCGCACCCAATAACACGGAATGCAAAATTAAATTCCTTTTTTTTTTAATTTTCAATTTAAAAAATTATAAACATAGTTATCGTATTAATATGAATTATTTCAAGTATTTCCAAATATGAAATGTTTTAAATTAAAGAATTTAAATAAAAAATTAGGAAATTGGCGTCTATTCTATCACTAGAGGTCGCGTCCATCAAAAAAAAAAATGACAGAAGCGCGGGAACCTGTCATTCTAATTTTCGCGAAACAAGCCCCCCCACCCCCACCCCCCCCCAATAAAAGCGGTGCATTGTCAACCAAACAAATAATTTGAATACTTTGCGGACAAATATTTCCAAATATTTCATTCCCAGAAGCCGTTATATTTACTTTGTCCTCAGTAAACATATTTGGTTTTGTTATTTTCTCTCTAACCGGCTTTGCATTAGAAAATGAAAGTAGAAATATTCTTGAAAAAGGATGCGTTCTGCGAGGTCCGCGTTCGAAGCAATTCACTTCCTTGTTCTGTTTGCAGGTTTATGGGTATGAGGCACCATATAAAGTTATTTTATATGCGGGAGCTTATCAGGTTTAACCTGTATCATATTACGTCACATATGTCAGAAACTAGCATAATGACTACATATACATTTAAATCTTGTCTAGAAACGATGGCATTTCTAACAGCATACTTTTTCTTTATCATATACAGTGCATTTTGCGAAATTTAATTCTGTAATTTATGTTAATTGATTTTTGAAATGTAATCAAATCGACTTCACTAATTTAATTTTAATAATTGCTCTTTTTTGCACATTGAATGCAATTACACGAAGTGAAACTCGGTCTAATTTGTTAAATTTGTAAAAATGAAAACTTTATCATATTTGCAATTACATATATATAAAGGTAATAACAAAACTACCGAACTTGAATGATCAATCTCACAGTCCAGAGAAAATGACAAAAATGAATCAGTCATACCGGAAAATTGGTGGATCGCAAAGGTCCTGACTTGGTAACTTTGTTGTCATTTGTATTTGGTACAGGCATTTCAAACGAAATGGTGGGTTAAACCAGGTTTTATGGCGCCAAACCTCCCTCTTCCATTGCGATCTTGGGATCCGGTAATGACCATAGAACACAACATAGGTGTGAGACAATAGGGATAAAACTAAATCAAATTTTGGAAATATTTACAAAGAATTTTATAAAAGTTCAAATGAAATTCAATACTAAGGACTCATTTTGTACAGTATTATTTTGAATGGTCAAGCTCCATCTCATTAAACTACTAGTACTCATTTGTTGAATTTATCTTTAATATATCTTATATAGGTGACAACAAAATTACAAAATTAGAATGATCACATTTTCTATTCAAAGAAGTCTACATAGTTATCAGACTCTATAGCCTCCGTGACAAACAAGTAGAATTGACAATTTGCTCTCAAAATGTGTCGTCCTAGTTCAACAATGGCAGACTTATTTATTGGTTGATCAATTGATTTATATTGCTATGAAGTCATTATCTCTCATGACCTTTAATGTAAATAATTTCCTCGTCTTCAGGAACTTAAATAAATGCACGAAAACGAATCTAGTGGTCTTATTAGGCAAAAAGATCAATACTTTTAGAAAGCAAGAAGTGGAAAGAGTGGCTATTATATGGCGTAAACTTCGTCACATAGTTATCTGCAATTGAGAAAAAAAACAACCAAAAACTTTCACTTGGATTTTCAGTGCCTTCGTCTAGCATTTGGTCTTGGTGCTAGGTCTTGTCATATGTATATAGCTAAAGTATTTGCATTTACATTCAATTTAACATTTTGAACACAATTTAACTTCGATATCAGCCACTGGTGATGAAATTCAAAATTAAGTTAAAAGTATTGGTTAGTGTATGTTTTGATTATTGTTTTGCTAATTGTTGCACTGTGATGATCATCTTATTATCCCTGTAATGTATTCACAACCGTGTTGCAATGTGTGTTCGTTCCATAGGATTGCAAAGGAAGAGGGAGGTTTGGCGCACCATAAAACCTGGTTTAACCCACCATTTCATTTGAAATGCCTGTAACAAGTCAGAACCATTGGGATCTATTACTATTCCGGTGTGTGTGTTTCGTGTTTTGTCTTTTCTCTAGGACATTGAGATTGATCATCCAAGTTCGGTTATGTTGTTTATCACTTAAATCTATACACCAACCTAACAACCAATGTTGTATAAAACACAATGCGTCGTTTTCAGAGCTTATTTAGTCATGAAACGGAATTACTTGAAAATGAGCAACAAATATTTATTCATATATTATGCCAATGTAGTCTGAAATTGTCCCTATTTATTCATATATTATGGCAATTAAGTGTGAAATTGTTGCTATCAAAACCTAAAACATTTGCACAAGGATTCAAAGCAAAATCATGCACGATTTTACTCCTGCATACAAAGGGGTTCTTTGTCGATAAATGCTACTTGAAATTATATTAAGGCAAAGAAATATACGATTTTTTTTTTCAAATTATAGCAGTTTTAATAAGATATCAAACTTAATAGTAATCTCCCTTGACATTTGACAAAAAATTCAATTTGTCTTTTATATTGAATTAAATTTGAAATGATCTTTTTTTAATTATGATAATTACCAATGTGAACAACAGCAAATTACAGCCGTTTCAATTAACCATGTAACACCTACATGTAACTTTTTTAACTTAAAAGGTAACATGCCTAGTAAGAAAGATGAAGCATGAGTGTGTGTAAGAGTGACCAGTTAGCATAGCTATCCAATGAAATGACAGCAAAAGGGATAAGGGTGAGGTCTTATTTGCAAATAATTACATTATAGTGTCATATATGTGATGGGTCAGTGATGACAAAGCTGGAGATTTTGATTTTTTTGGCTGGAGATTGGACAAAAAAGTGAGAGATTTTCAACGCTTATTAAAATTGCATTTCAGTGTCAATTAGGGGCACTAGCGTGTGCAAAATATACATGGCTTCACAGCTGATTAATCTCAAACTATTTAATCATCATGTAAATTATGGCATTAACACCTTTACCTTTTCAATTAACGTCTTACCTACTTGACAAACCCCTAAAACACCGGAAATGTTTTATGATTGAACAATAAAAATGTCTGTAAAACTTAAATTTTTTGTCATGTTAGGAAAAGCGGGAGATTACACAAAAATTCGGGAGAACGGGAGATGGATAAAAAAAGTCGGGAGATTTTGATTCCCGGCGGAAGAATCACATTGATTTAAAGTAATAAAACTTTAAAAATAAAATTACTGTATAAATACTTTTATTGTCCAAGATTTACTATAAATTTGCATACATGCATGTACCACAGGGAGAAATATTGGCCAAGTATTTTATTGCAACTTAAGTAGATGGGTGGCCAGTTTATGGTTGCATGTACATTCTGCAACTAACTAAATAAGACATACTTATGTTTATCATGTTTTTACTTCTGAAAAAAAAGTGCATATACCCACATCGATTAAGAAAAGAAAGCAAAGCAAACATACAAAATTAATGAAAAAATACCACTAAATCAATTTCAATTCTTGATTTTTACTCCAGGTTTAGATAGTGAACAAAATATGAACAAGACTATTACGTTTAACAGGTAAATATTTCCTAAAGCAACTTTACTTTGAGTAGTCGGCAATGTTTAATGATCATCCCACTACACACTCGATCTCGCTTCTTCAACATTACTAGCTATGTTACTCATTGGATTAGTCAACCCAGAGGGTACATTGTAAATTGAAAACGCTGTAAGTCTTGATTTCCTTTACTTTTAGACTTGAATACTTAAATTGCTATTCGATATACCTTTTTGTTAAAAAAATCCGTTAGAAAGTTATCTCTCGAGCCATTAAACCATTTTAATGACGTCATTCTATTGTTTAAAGTGTGGATTATCACTGCGCTGTCTATTGTTCATGATCAGTGTTCCATGAACTTTTCACGGTCCACTGATCACAGCACTGGGTTTAGATTACCCTCTGGGAGTGATTTGTTTTCAAGAAATTTACCCTTTTAAAAGGGTCACAGAAATGCATTGAATACAGGAATCAAGTTTTATTCAACTAAAAATAAATAAAATCACTTTTAGTTCACAATAAATGGATTTATTCCATGCGTTCAAAAATCTCAAATTTCCGATAATATAATACTCCATTTGGTCCGAATCGTAATCCAACGTAATCGACGTTTTCAAAGCGTCTCAAAAGTGCACATGAATATTATTCTTAGTTGTCCAAACATATAATACAATCCTGACATGCGCGGAGAATTTTTTGCTCATTCATGATTGGCGACAGTAGTGGTACGACATAAAAGTTCTTTGTTTTCCACATTAAGATGTACATCTGAAGCGCTCCTTTTCAGCAACTGATTGGTAGTAAATCTAGAAAAAAATATGAAAACAATTTTACTTCGAATAAAAAAATATAAGACATGTGTTGATTGCAAATTTGTTTGTATGCTTTTTTTCATCATAACGGTGACCGGCTATTGACTACCGCTGGAAATTAAACTGAAGACAGCCTAAAATTAACTGTGTGTGGTTTTTTTAACAAAGAAGAAGACAATGGAAAAAAATGGTACACAACATGCTAGGAGTAGACTTCTGTCTACCATTTTCTCGATTTTCTTTTTTCGATGATAGAATTAAGAGGACGACCATTTGATTTTGAGGTGGGGGGCTGGCATGTTTTTTTTTAAGATAAATATTCTTTCCTGGGCAAAGCTGTAAATAAATAATCAGGCTTTTGTTTGCAAGAAAATAAATAATCCGTCCCAATATCCTTGCTCAATTACGCTATTGTACAGGTTGGAGCAAATGCCTGAAAACGGGTATAATACCCGATTTCAGGGATAGTCCTTGAAATCAGGTATACAGTGATCCCTGAAATCGGGGATAGCAAGCTTTGAATCATTTTTTCTGACTTCAACAAAATAAAGACATTCTCTAAATATATCATTCATAAGAAATGATAATATTGCTATATGTTTTAGCATCTTTCAATTCAAAATGATGTCTTGTTAAATGCCTCTGCAGTGACAACTTGTTTTAACCGGTTTCTTCGTGACCGACTTTTGAAGCAGGGCTATAAGAAAAAACGTCTCATACGATCACTAAAAAAATTCTTTCTTCGTTATCAGCCACTAGTAGAAAAGTTCAAAATTGAGTTAAAAGATATGATAGTTAATTGTTTTAATTAGTGTTTGACTGGTGTGCTGTACTGAGATGATCACCTCAATATCCCTATTGTGTCTCACAACTATGTTGTGTTCTATGGTCATTACCGGATCCTAAGATCGCAATGGAAGAGGGAGGTTTGGCGCCATAAAACCTGGTTTAACCCACCATTTCGTTTGAAATGCCTGTACCAAGTCAGGACCATTGCGATCCACCAGTTCTCCGGTATGACTGATTCGTTTTTGTCATTTTCCCTGGACTATGAGATTGATCATTCAAGTTCGGTAGTTTTGTTATTACCTTTATTTAATGGTAAAATAATTTTGTTCAATATGAATGTAAGGAATGGTAGCTGAAACACACTATTAATATACAAAATATCAAAGAAGTGTACATAAACCTCTCACTTTCGTTATGTTGTATGTGTAGATTTCAAAGAGTAAACTTATTATCAAAGAATTTTAACGCAGAAAAAAACAACACTTAGAGTAGCCGTACGTGGACTCGTAAAGGACGTGGAGTCGTACACTTTTCGGCTAATTGCGAACTACATTTCCTGTCCTCCACCTCTATATTGTGGAAAACTCTGAAACCGATACACAATTGCAATAGACATTTTAAATGTTAAAAGTTAAATTTAACCTTAAAAAGAGTACGACTCCACGTAGAGTCACTCTAGGCTTCCTTAAAAGTTCGAAGGAGGCCAAAAAAACAAGTACACAATAAAGAATACCGGTCTTGTGCATTACAAGGACAGAAACTATGTGTTTTAGACAATTATGAATTAATAATTATAAAGATATTAGGGAATGTGATGTGTAAAAGTTTTCACAATATAACCTACATAATCAATATAAACGGTAATTTTCAAATCTACAATGGAAACAACCATCAGCCTTCAATGTAGAAAAGTATTGGTAAAAATCGTGCCAGACAAGTCTGACAACAGGGCCTTTGATTGAATATTCTGATTTTAATATAGTTTACAACAAGAGACAAAAATTACTGTAAATAGTTTTTTTTTACATCTTTATGAATTAACTATCATGGCTGACACTTATATTTAAAACTTCTAAAATGTCTGCACGGGGACACACTACCTACTATTCTTTTGATATTTCTTAGATTTTTATAACAAATCTGTTTTATAGAATTGCAGAGGAAAATCATTAACAGCTATTTAACGACTTAATATTTTCAAATATTCACAAATCTGGTTGTATAACAATTTGTGGGGTCTACTTTGTTAGTCATTACAAAGCAGAATCTTTTCATTTATAAAAAAATGCATTTATAGTATTTCTTTAATAAATGTAAAGTAAATACATGTATAAGGATGCACCAAAAGGATCTATAGGGACAATACCAAGTGAACATAACTAGATTATTCCTTTGACATGTAAACCTTTTGCGTCATTGTTGATTTCTTAAAAGCAAGCAGAGGTATACATATAGGGCATCGAATGTCAAGTCCGCAAGGGTAGAGACTTTACCAATAAACGTCAACAAGAACAGGGCGAAAAATAACAGTCAACATTAAGAAGCATGGTACCAATGGGGTATCCGAATGTCAAAAGTCCGAAAGGGAAGAGACAAAACAAGTAAACATCAACAAGAACGGGACAAAACCAGACAACATGTAAAACATGGAAACACAAAAATAGCTAAATATCAATCAACAACGCGAACTCAAGTTGAAACGAGAATGAAATCAGGTGTTCCGGAAGATTAAACACAGAAATATGAAAACAACTGAAAAGCAATAAACAAAGCAAACTTAAGAGTTACGAGAGTGAACTCATGTGCTCCGGAAGTGATAGCAGTTCCTGTTTGCAATAGCACAACCGTTGAGTAGAAACTGTCAATTCAGGTAACACATCCGGTAAAAGAAAACAAAACAAAACCCTATGACAAACCAACATTTGAACTCATCTGAGATATTGATTGAAATTCTATATTTGCCTATGAGCGCATGGTGTCTGCCGAAATTTTATTTGAATGAAGACTGCAACCGAGGAGAAACACAACCCTGTGTTAGCAATGTTTGTGTCAAACGCTCTGCCAAGGAGATGTAAGTCTCGGAAGCTCAGGAATACCAAATCAATTATGATACGTAAACCCCATAAGCTCGAACGGACAGCATGTTGCTACACCAGATTGGAAAGTGAAAAGTGGGGTTAAAAGAGAGAGCTAGTCTACGAATTTTTTGTCTAGAAGTCGTTGTAAGAAATTTGCTTCATATGGATGAAGAAACAAATCAACAAGCAAAGGTGTACATTAAGTGCCTTTGTATGCTGACAAACACGTTTACCAAACTGAACAAATATGTCTTCTATAAGAAAGTTCAGCATGTCGATTATTTGGTATTCTGCACTTCGTTTCTTTTTCATACACTCTTTGGTGATTTAGTATAATCGACTACCAGATATATTTGTGCCTTGCACCTGCGTTTCCAAATTGGAAACTGTTCATGTGGAATAGAAGTGTCAAGTAAGAAAAATCGTTAATTTGTATGCACGATGAAACTGATTTAGAGTTAAGAATCTCCTTCATTTCTTTCGAATTCTGCAGAATCTGCATTTGATTGACACCATTTTAAGAATAACAGCAATCGTAATAATTCTAGAGTCAGGATTTTATTGCCGTCAGTATTGAAGTCAACAGATATGAAAGAGATGAATTTGATGACATGTGTGTGAATTTTTAAGTTATTTAAGAATCCAGTACAGAGATGGAATGTCTTCATTATTGGCACCAAAAGAAAGGCAGATGATTAAATGACAGATTTGTGATTGTCAATTATTTCCTCCTTAGACAGTTGTGTTGTTATTTGTATGGTGTTATTGCTGGTACAACCAACCAATATAACTGTCATAAAGGCAATGTAATGTTTCTTGCACGCAAAAATGGTGTTATTTGGTGCTATGGCTATAAATACAACATATTGGTCGTGTAAAGTGGACAATGTTTTGCGTTGCTGAAAATGAACGTTGCCTTAATGCTCATCGCGCTTTTCAAAGAATCGATTCTTTTCAAAACCACAGCTGACAGAATACATAGCTTTATGTGTAAAATGTATCCTGTTTTAGGTATATTCAGGAACATATTCTGTATTCTCCTAGGCGTCTATCTAAAAGACGATAATAAGTCTCCCTCTCTATACTCGTATGGATGAGGATAAAAGATGTTTAACCTTGACACTTAAAATTTTGGTGGTTTATATGGTGTTCTCATCTTAAATGTCCACTTGAATGACAAATATACTCAGCGTGTTAACTGACATGTTGCCCAGCTTGTTTTTCCTAAGGCTGGTCCTTTGGTTCACTAACCATTCTGGAATAGAAAACACAATACATGCAAAATGCTTACATTTGTCCTACAGTCATGACAGTTCAAAGAACGACCTCTAGTGGCACTTGTTGAATGAGAGAATATAGAAAGTTTGATGATGTTTATACCCATTCATACAGATATTTATGTGGATTTTCTTGATAGGAGAGATTCTTCTTTAAAATTTTCTTGATTGAAGAGAAGACACTTGTATTTTTGTCTTCGACAGATATATGCTTGTTAATCAATATAATAACAATATAGTCGAACTTGGAGGATCAATATCAAACTTTCAAGAGAAAAGACAAAAAAAAAGAAAATAGAGGATGGTCATGCTCCTCAGACAGATGGGTATTTATAGTCGCGACTAGGGGATAGCCCCTCTGCGTCGACTATTAGACTCGCTATGTGCCATGGGTCGACCAGCCCATGACACACCACCGCCAGTGTTAGCTGCTCCAGAGTATCCTTTGTTATCGCTGGAGCAGGGCCCGTCTTCCACCACGGAGAGGTACTGGTCGGAATTCTGGAAGACTATGCTCCTGATTTGGTAAAAGCATTTATAAAATAAACAGTTGGTTAAACCAGGTCTTATGGAGGCTAGGGGTTCTTAAACGGGGCAACTTGCAAATTTCTAGCCTATATTTCAGTTTTAAAGACTTGTTACAGCATAAATGATGTAAAATTTATTTCTTTATTATATTTTATAAATAAACAATACAAGATAAACACTTTAAGGGATATTAAACTTTTTCTTTAAAAAAATCTGATTTCAGGGGAGATAATTGGCGGGAAAATTTGCGACTAATGTTAGAAAATTTAGTTTTCCTTAAATATTTCTAAAAGGAGTACCGTGACCCCATGCTTTTATTATAGAATTCAAAAGTATATCCTATTTTTGTTATTTTACACTTTGCACAAATGTCTATATATATCAGGTTTTAAAAATACATGCATTTTTAGAATTTTTCCTATCCAATCTATACAATTTTTTTTAAAGATTGAAACCCATTTCTTTAAAAATTAAGCACCGTGACTAATTGTTTTATTGCATATATTCAATGCTCAAACTAATGTCAATTTATCATAAAAGTTTGAAAATCCTATGTTGATTTTTAAGACCCCCAACCTCCTTAAACCAGGTCTTATGGCATGCCAAATATTCCCCTTTCATTGCAATCTTCGGATCCGGTAGTTACTAGTACACAAACCTCTACACGGTTGCTAAGATATAATAAGGATATTGAGGTGATCACCTCAGTACAACGACAAGCCAAACTCCAAAACAAGTAAAAGCTTATTTCTATTCCTTTTTGGAACCACATGCTCACAACTGGGCAGTTTGCTTTGTTTCAAGCAAAACCTGAACAAAATAAGGAGAACAGAATTAAATAATTGTATTGTAAAGGGAATTAAAGGGCATTATACTGATTGTAATATGAACCTTTACAATTGTTCCAAGTGTTTCAAATAAAAATTCAATTCTTTGAAAAACACTACGGACTCATTTTTAAAGTTCTAATTTTAAAATCATTACATATCTGATAGACACAAAAATGAGTGTTATCTTTTTTCCATCCAAATAAGCCTATACATATTTATCAAAAATTTCAGGCCGACATTACAAACAAACGAGCTTGACAACTATTCTTCAGATCGCGTCTTTCTAGTTCTAATGTGACAGACTAATTTATTGGTATATCTATTTTTAATTACCGCTTCAAAGTCATTATCACCGATAACCTTTAATCTAAATCAAATCTATATGGTCTTCAGCACAAAAAGTTAATGTGATGCATGCAAAAGCATTGATATATGTTGTCATATAAGTATAATCAGTTATTTTAATAGGCACGAATTCGAAGTTCATCAATACTATAACTAAATGAGAAGTGGAGTAAGCAAATAAAAAATCGTAATACAATAGTAATGTTCAAACTTGCAGTAACTAAAAAGCAATCAAGAAGCATCAAAGTAAAAAGTAAGACTGAGTCGCGTTTTCTATATTTAAAGGGGGACAAACGTGTCTTATTTTAATAAGGCGTTTGTTGTTGTTAGCATGAATATGTCGTACATATAATATGCACTTGATTCTTTTGTCTGGTCTGTATCATTATTCGAAGTCAACAAAAAGAACAGGTAACTATACTTCTTTAAATTATAGTGTAACTAGGCGGATAATTTTTGACCCTTAGTAACTTTTTCTTTTTGAAATTCTTCTACTTATTAAACCATGAAAAAACTGACTACCCAAGAAACAAACAACTTGTCATACAACAGAAGAAGATAAAATTTCAAACAGAATCATAATTTAGCCTGTAATTATTGTTGGCATACAATTTAAAGAAACCTTTGATAAAAATGTTATTTTTCCTTAATATAAAGATCGTAAAATTATCCCCCGAGATGATTCATTTTTAATGAAACGTCAAACCTCTATAAGTTTTCTGTGACAATCCACCCACTATACTCTATCCATACATATCCCTATATATACGCGGATTTTTTCACTTTGACTAGTACATTTTTTTCAATTAAAAAGAATATAATAAAAGATGGTATATATAAAAAAAATGTTTTTTTATAATCTCACAAAAAAAGTTTTGTTTTCAAAACCTTGCAATTTTACAGTGAAGTATCGAAAAGCATTTGCTTGTGATCTACATTTATCTACCATTTTTAGGCAAGCGTTAGCTGCATTATGTAGTCATATGGTTACTGCTGACTTTCGCAGTTTTTTTTCAGTCTAGACGGAGTAATCTGCCTACTGTCATGACTGTAATTCTTTATCTTCTATATTACTTTTCAAAATATGATCAAATATGTTAGAATTCAATGCATTTTCTATATATCTCTTCCATTGTTTTTAACTATCGATAGTCGTTTCATAAATGTTTGACTGTTTTTTCCAGACCCTAAAAAAATACTTCTAATGTTTTTTTTTTGCAACGTGACGGCTTTGCAATCATTGTACATTATGTAATAGCATTTATAAACTATTTTTCTTTTTGGAGCAACTGCATTTTAGAGTCTCGTTTCTATTTCAGTTCACGACGCTGGTTGCAGTTTAGTTGATGTTGTTGTTTTGCGTGTGTGTGCGTGTGTGTGGGGGTGCGTGCGTGTGTGTTGTTTGTCGGCTGATTATCTCTACATTTTGGGATTAACAAAATGATACTTTTTGTTTTTTTTCTTTCTGTATAGGCAGACTCGTTGAAAAAAATCCTTGTACATGTATTTGTCCAAATTAATGTAAAAGACTATAAAGAGATGTGAAATAAGTGTACGCGACACAACCACCATTGAAGAAACGGCAATTTAAAAAATCACAATGGAAAACAGCCAGCAGTCTTCAACATGAACAGAGGTCACTGCTCTCTGTCTTGCATTGGCCCAAGACTAAACATACAATACAAATACAATACAATTCAAATAAATCCCTAGATTATCAACGAAAGACCCATTTCTGGACATAAAAAACCCAAAAAACAGAAAGGATTCCTGGCTTAGGACAGGCACATATAAAATGTGTGTGTGTGTGGGGAGGGGGGGGGGGTAAACTAAATTTTGGGCCCAACCTTCCCCCTATTGTTAATCTTGTACAAAGCACAAAAAAATAACACTCTTTAAAAATAAAAATCGATGAAAGTTCAATTCACCTAGAATGTCTGTATTTCTTTTCTAATTTAATCAGATCGTTTGATGCCGTTTAAGGATACTCATTCATATAAATTTGACGAAGAGACTTTTAATCAATATTTAATTTAGTATCGTTGATATGAAATTTTGTAACATATTAATTCCATAAAAATATCAAATCTTGGAAATGGGTTTCCTAGATCTCGAAGATCATTAATTTAAAAACCATCATCTTTCCAACAGCATCCGAAATTATAAGAAGCCATCTTAATATTTTCCTGCACATATTCAACTTATGAATTTACTCTATATTCTAATTACATTTTCCCCTTCAGATCTAGAATGAATTGCATTAAATGATCTGCACCGCAATTACAAAAGTGATCAAAAATGATCTATATGATTTCATTAAAAAAACACAAAAAAAAAAACACTATTTATTAAACATATATAAATTGGAAAATATTGATTGTTTTTTCTAGATTTCAAAATGCAAGATTGTTAAGAAATGAAATATTACAATATCAAAGCGATGAAAAACATTTATGGTTCATAATTTAGTATAAATTTTGTATATACGAACTTTTATAAAAAACTAAAGAAAATTTAATACTGATATTTCAAACAAATTGATATCAAAATTACCCATTTTAAATTACACTGGTTTAAATGACTTAAAAGAATCGAAGCACTTTATGTGTCTATTTGAAGAACAAAAAGGAGAGTATCATTATTTTATCAATTGCAGCTGCACTGAGAGACCTTAAAAAAACGAGTGTAGCTATATTGATATTCTGTTGAAGAATTCAGCCCGCACTCTTGTTTTAGGACGTCCTTAACATAAATTAAAAATAAAATAATAGCAACTTGGTGCTTTCAAGTCCGCCCCTTTCATTATGCAAATAAATAATCTGGCCCAAGATACTTGCTCAATTAAGCTATAAATATTCTTGTCCTGTACAAACGATACATAGATGATGTTTTCGGTGTATCCTCTGATAGTGAAAATGATTTGAACTCGTTCATCAGCTTTGTCTCTTCCTATCACCCTGCCATTCAGTACACCTTTAGCATCTCGCACGATAAACTATCCTTCTTTGACTTGGAATGTAGCATTCAAAATGGCAAAACAGTAACGTCTGTGTTCTATAAACCCACTAATGCACACTGCTACCTGAACTATCAATCTTGTCATCCCCGGAGCTGCAAAAATGCCATTCCTAAGTCTAAATTTCTGAGAAAAACGTATTTGCAGTAATGAGGATGATTTTAAAGTTCAAAGCAGCACTATGAAATCATTCTTTGTGAAAAGGGGATATCCTAACAACAAAGCTATCGACTCAGATTCCCGGGTGACACGATCCAAGGCTTTGGAGCCCAGGTCAAGACGCAAGAATGACCGTATACCCTTGGTACTAACATACCACCCTCATAACATCGTTATACGGGACTTTCTGTTGCGCAATTTCAAGTCCATCGTCTTGAAGGACGAACACATGTCGACAGTGTTCGACTCGCAACCCCTGCCTGCTTTTCGTAAAGGTGAGGGTTTGGGGCAACATCTTGTCTCCAGTTCATTTGACAAATTAAGAGACGTCCTCGCTCTGACTTTTCATGCACCAGGGGGTTGTGGTCGATCCGTCAGTGTCACATGTGCCTTTAACTGGGAGACTGAGGAGATAGTTGACACTTCCAACACTTTCAAGTTGAAGAACAGTTTTACCAGCATCTCCGAAAATGTCATTTACGCCATCCGCTGTGCTAATTGCCTAAAAATTTACGTAGGAGAAACCTATCGTCCACTGGGTGACAGATTTGCTGAACACAGGAGACGTGTTCTCAAATGCGACAATAGACAAGTCGGCCAGCCCTTTTCATTGCCAAACCATAGCGTCCAGGATAGGCAGGTAACCGTTCATCTCGGAACATGCAAAAAACAAAGACAGTTTCTTGAGCAAAGAATAATCATTTTTAGGCACTTTTCAACCCCTTGGTATAAATGTAAAAAGACAGACCTTTTCTTAAATTAGTCATCAAGTTCAGGATTAAGATACCACGTGATGTTCTTCGAGTCCTGTCATCGTCAGTCGATGTGTGAACATCTCTTACTTACTTTTTAGCTCACCTGGCCAAAGGCCATGTGAGCTATTGCCATCATTTGGTGTCCGTCGTCGTCGTCCGTCGTCGTCGTCGTCGTCGTTAACTTTTCTTCAAACTTCTTCTCCTCTGAAACAGCTGCACATATTCAAACCAAATTTGGTCTGGTGGTACTTTAGGGTATCCCCCACAGAACTGATGTGGGGATTTTTGATTCGTCGAAAAACATGGCCGCTGTTGCTAAAAATAGACCAGGGGGTCAGACTACTGTTTTTGGCTTGTAAATCAAAAAGTATAAGAGATAGATGAAATCTGATGCCCCCTACTGCTTCAGCATCAAAAGTTCTATAAAAGTCTCCATTTGGTCCAAGTTGTCAGATGACCCCTTATAGGAGTTACAGACCCTTATAGGTGAAAAATAGCGTTTTTTCATGTTTTTGCCCTATAGTATGAAAACTATTGCAGATAGAGAAAAGCTGTTGCTTGCTTAAATGTTCAGCTTATTTAGCTCTACAAAAGTCTCCATAGGGTCGAAGTTGTCAGATGACCCCTTATAGGGGTTACAGCCCCTGAAATAATGTTTTTTCATGTTTTTGGCCTATGGAATGAAAACTATTGCAGACAGAGAGAAGCTGTTGCTTGCTTAAATGTTCAGCTAATTTAGCTGTACAAAATTCGCCATATGGTCGAAGTTGTCAGATGACCCCTTACAGGGGTTACGGCCCCTAAAATGATGTTTTTTCATGTTTTTGGCCTATAGAAAGAGAACTATAGCAGATAGAGAAAAACTGTTGCTTGCTTAAATGTTCAGTTAATTTAGCTCAACAAAAGTCTTCATATGATCGAAGTTGTCAGATGACCCATTATAGGGGTTACGGCCCCTAAGATAACCTTTTTCATGTTTTTGGCCTTTACAATCAAAACTGTAGCAGATAGAGAAAAGCTGTTGCTTGCTTAAATGTTCAGCGCATAAAGCTCTACAAAAGTCTCCATAGGGTCGAAGCTGTCAGATGACCCCTTATAGGAGTTACGGCCCCTAAAATAATGGTTTTTCCTGTTTTTGGCCTATAGAATGAAAACTATAGTAGATAAAGAAAAACTGTTGCTAGCTTAAATGTTCAGCTCATTTAGCTCTACATAATATAGGGTTGACATCAAGACCAGGTGAGCGATTTAGGCTCCTGGGAGCCTCTTGTTAGTCCCTGAGAGGACTTCATGTCCGAAAATTTGGGCAATCTTGTTTTAGTGACAGTACGATAGTGTGTTTACAGATGAAGACATGACCAATATTCCACAACAAGATCCATCACAACACACAGCAATAGGAAAATTGAATATCACTACCAACGGTGTTTGCCTACTTCTAAAGAAACTCGACCCAACCAAAGCAATAGGACCAGACCTTCTACCAACACGAGTATTAAAGGAGGCCGCTGCACCAAATTGCACCATTCTTAACATAGATATTCAAACACTCGCTGCGAACTGGAAGTGTACCACTAGACTGGAAACAAGCCAACATTACCGCCATCTACAAAAAGGGGGACAGAAGTCAGGCTGTAAATTATAGGCCAGTATCACTGACATCAATATGCTGCAAGATCATGGAACATATTGTTTATCGACACGTAATTGACCATCTAGAAGAAAACAACATATTAGCAGACCATCAACACGGATTTGGAAAACACAGATCGTGTGAAACACAACTAGTTAACACCATATAGGATATTGCAAGATCAGTGGACAAACGACAACAAATCGATATTAAATACGAAAGAATATGGAATATGTGCCAGAAAGACACGATCCACATATTGAAATGATTTTGATAAATGTACAATGCAAAATTTCACTGCGTGTGAAGCGCTTTTCTGGATTAACAATCATCAGACACGCTAGGAGTAGAAAACTTGGAAAACCGATAGAATATTAGATTTCATAAAACAAAAACAGACGCCAAAAAATATTACAACAATGACCAAACAGATAAATGTATCAATTTTTAAAGAAATAGCCAAACGTTATCACATTTTTGAAATATGAAAACTGTGTCTTTCCAACACACATTCCAGTACTCGAAAGTATATAAGAGCATACAACTGAAGTACGGGGAAGCTTTCTACGACCTCCACACGGCACTAAAGCCAAACTCTAAAATAATATTAAATACGAAAGAATATGAAATATGTGCCAGAAAGACACGATCCACATATTGAAATGATTTTGATAAATGTACAATGCAAAATTTCACTGCGTGTGAAGCGCTTTTCTGGATTAACCTTCATCAGACACGCTAGGAGTATGCTTGTATTAGATTTCTCCAAAGCATTTGATACTGTGCCACATCAGAGACTACTGAACAAAATGAAGACCTATGGTATCAATGGAGACACACACAGATGGATATCAGCCTGGTTAACCCAACGCCATCAGAGAGTATGCCTAGACGGTGAGGAAAGCTCCAACAAGCCAGTGAGATCAGGGGTGCCACAGGGAACGGTACTTGGTCCCCTCTGCTTCCTCATCTACATCAATGATATTGGAAACAACACAACATCATCACTCAGACTATTTGCTGATGACTCGCTTCTCTACAGGACCATCAGTAGACCGGAAGATGCACAAAAACTCCAAACAGATCTGACGGAATTGGTAAACTGGTCTAAAGCATGGCAAATGTCATTCCATGCAGCCAAATGCTACATCCTACGTGTAACCAGGAAGAAGTCGCCCATCATCTATAATTACAATATGAAGGGACATCACCTGGAAGCTGTACATTACTATCCATACCTTGGAGTTGAACTCAGTGAAGACCTTGGTTGGGAGACCCACATCAACAGAATAACATCCAAGGCCAACAGAACATTATATAATTAGGATTCCTAAGGAGGAGCATCTACAGATGCCCACAAGACATCAAAGATCAGGCATACAAAGCGTTAGTAAGACCACATTTAGAAAATGCTTCTGCTGTGTGGGATCCGTAACGGCAAAAACATATTAACAGCATTGAAATGATACACATTAGTGGCACAATTTCGGTGCAAAATTTATATGGCATGCATTTTGTGTCCGGACACACGGACACAAAATTTATTTTTGATCGATTCTGTGTTTGATATAATAATCATATTACAATTTAGATTATTTATTGGGCTGAACAGTAACAAAAGTTGATGAAAATAATCTAATATCAACAAAATATTGACTTCTCGCGATGCCCCATTTCACGCATGCGCAATGCATTGACGTGTGCCAATCGGCATGGTTAAAACAATTGATCATTAAAATCAAATAATGCTGGATTAGATAACATAATATGTAAAAAAAAACAGGAAGGGACATAGCAATCTAGAAATGTGCAGATTCGCTTTAAATAGACTTTTAACATTCATTTGGAACTGAGAAAATTAAAAATTATCTCAGTTTGGAACTGCTAAGTATAAAGACTTGTCAACTTCCGTCACAAATTTGTGTCGAATTTAATTAATTATTTCCAATAACATACATTTATGAGAATAAGTTATTTTGTTTTCATATTTACTACACAGACGAAATTCATGAACTGTAAATAATGCATGTTCACGGTGCGGAGATGCCGCTCTGTTAATACAATTTTACCGCTCGACAAACCGATGTAAAACAAACCCAATGCAGTTTTTACATCTTGATATGTATTTGGTGCCTAGATATTTTTTCACTGGTTATATAGGAACAAAATATGGCGGGAAATTTTCCCGTACTTTTCACTATACAATGTAACTAAATTTTGACTGGTAATATCTCCTAAACCCAAGATAGACTGAAAAATTTAGTGGTCAAAACAAAGTTTACTGGGGTTGCTTTACCTAATTTTGCTGAAATTTTTTTGTGTATTTATTATCGATGTGCCACCCTATTAATGGTATCTGCCTGATTCTTAGAAAAAGTAGTACTTAAGTTAGAACTTTCTCTCATAAATATAATCCAGGGACCTTATTTTCGAAACTTTCCTAGGAATTTCCTCAGATATGTCTCAGCAACCAACATCGCAGTAGTCGTGCCGAAGCTTTCTTAGACGTTCCATGGCTAGGATTTCTTATCTCTGTTAGGCAAACTTCGATCTTAAGTAAGGAAATACATTTTATGAATGTAACTTATACAAATTCTATAACGGGGTTCCTCACAAAATACTTTTTTCAACCTATATATCTATAGAATAAAGGTTGAAAAAAGTATTTTGTGAGGAACCCCTCTTTCAAAATGAATTCTTACTGAATGAAACAAATTGAAACTTTAATAATAATAATCTTTATTCGTAAGCAATACAGCTCATAGAAATAGATAATTGTACAAATACGTTCACATATTACAAAGCATAAGTGAGGTCACAATGCAGTAAATAATGCGATATAAAAAATAACCATACACATAAATGTAAATGTTTAAATGTTCAGAAATAAGACAAACGGCAGAGAAATTACCTCATACTGACATTCTTATTTTTTCTGCTAAATACAAAAATTTGCCAAGATTATTAAGTTCTTTAACATTTTGAACTGATAATAATTGCACAAGTTTAAAAGTAGAAGGTCGCTTCCTGTAATATGGTTTGATATACCTCTTTCTTAAATCCATGTATCTATCACATTTTATTATAAAATGAAACTCATCTTCTATCAAATTTTTTCTACACATGTTACAATAACGCATATTTCTATCTATATTATAATAACGACCAGTTTCCAAAGCTAAATTATGTGACGACAGACGATACTTACAAATATAAGATTTATAATCAATCAATCAATCAATCAACTTTTATTGCCATATAAATCTCTAGATTTGTGACAAACACAAGTAAAACAATAAAATTTCTATACAGCAAGTATATACACATTTAACATATGAAACAATACAAATGAACATAAGTTAAAGTTTAAAGGTCCCCTGTCCTCAGTGCTAACGACTGTTTTAAAAAGGTACCAGTATTTTCTACTTGCTGAAAGGTTGATGGAGACAAAATGTATCTTATTTTACTATTTTCATTTAAAGTTTCAAAGTTTATAAAATTATTTTCTGTTTTTGCCTTTTCAATATATGTTTTTCTTGCTTCACGGTTTCTATTGCATTCTAATAAAAAGTGTTTTTCATCTTCGATTACATTACATAATTGACATACCCGGTTTTCTCTTGGTATTTTCAAATATCTGCCTTTTTCAATTAAAAGACAGTGATTACTTATTCTAAATTTTGTAATAAGTTTTCGATATTCAAAGAATTTTGATTTCAGATAAAATTTACAATCTAAAGATGGATTCAATGATTTATATAAAAACAGTTTACTATTGTTATCAATATTTCTTATCTTCTTCTCAAATATATTAGCATAATAATATTCCATTGAGTTTTTTAGTTTATTTTTCATTTTAATTATTTGATTTTCTGATAATTCACTAAAATCTGGAATATCTAAGCCTGTTTCTTTAGCAACCATTTTGGCAAAGGTAAACCAACTGTATATTCCTGATGAATCTAATTGTTTGGTCAAAATGAAGGATTCTTTTAGTAATGGGTTTAAGTTTTCTATATTTAAGAGTCTTATAAGATAGAGTAGAGTTTGGACCTTTATTTTCATTTCTAATGGTTTTCTACCTAGCTCTGTTCTAACAGCTAAGTTAGAAGATGTTTTATTTGTTCCCAAAACATATTTGCAGAAACTTAAATGTAGTTTTTCAATGCATGATTTATCAGTAAAAGAAAGATAATCAATATTACTCCCAGATAATTCTGATCGTTTTAGTGCTCTATAGAAGGTAATGTATGTGTCCATATAAGTTATTTCTGAATTATATGTTGCTATTGGACTGACCATGGTATCAAATAAGCTATTTGCTACATTTATAGGCAAATATTTAAATGAACCTGTGTATGATTGTATTGAAAATAATACTTTTCTGGCTTTTTTAACCAGTTCATCAGAGCTATGAGATAAGTCACCATTACTTTTTATTTTTATCCCTAGAAAGGTATATTCATTTACATTTGTTAAATTTTGATTTTGATATTGAAAAACAATATTTTCTGCTTTCATTTTATTGCTTTGGAATATCATTATTTTTGTTTTTTTCACATTTAAGGTTAGTTGCCATTTTGTACAATACTTATCAAGATTGTTGATACTGTTTTGAAGCCCTTCTTTTGATTCTGATAAGATGAGAAGGTCATCAGCAAAAAGAAGACAGCCTAATTTTGAGTTAACAAGACTCAATGGTTGGTTTTCATCATTGATGAATTCTGATTCTATATCATTAATGAAGATATTGAATAAAGTAGGGCTCAATGAGTCCCCTTGCTTAACTCCTCTATTGATATGAAAAAACTCAGAGTAAAGATTTTGGACTTTTAGAGCTGACATGGTACTTCTATACTGTTGTATAATTATATTTAAAAATTTAGTTCCAACCCCCATTTTACAGAGTTTATAGAATAAGGCTTCTCTCCACACTGAGTCAAATGCCTTTTTAAGGTCTACAAAGCATGCATAAATTTTCTTTTTGTTTTTATGCATATATTTATTAACTAGTGATTTTAAAATAAAAATGCTATCTGAAGTTCGATAGTTTTTTCTGAAGCCAAATTGACTGTTGTTCAAACTTTCATTTATATCAAGTAGTTTCGTTAATCTTTCATTTAATACCACATTGAACATTTTCGGTAAGCAACTAATTAATGAGATACCTCTATAATTATTCGGATCATTTGTTTCCCCTGATTTATGTAAGAGTATTACATATGATTGCTTCCAGGTTGTGGGGTATATACCTGAATTAAGAATGATATTAAAAAGTTTACATATTCCTTTCAAAGTGACACTCTTGCTTAGTTTGATTATTTCATTTAAAATGTTGTCTGGACCAGGTGACTTTCCATTTTTTAGATTTCTGATAGCCTTTTTTATTTCTGCACATGTGATATTTTTATCTGTTATCTCATTGAACTCTATCTTTCTTTCATATTCTCGAATTGTTTCGTTTACAACATTTATAGTACTTTGGTGCAAAGTGGTTGGGGCACCCTGATTTTGAATGTGTTTAATGACTTTGTTTTCATCATGAAGTATCTCTGGAATATCTTGTTCATAATTTTTTCTTTCTTTTAGTTCTTTTAAAATATTCCAGTAATCTTTTTGTTTTTTATGACTTGTGTCTGTTAGGGAATTAAATATTTTTTCTTGATACTGTAATTTTTTTTGTTTTGTTTGTCTTTTAAATAGTTTAAGCTTTTCAAAATATGTCTTTTTCAATTGATTACTAGGACATATTTTTAATTTATTTCCAATGTTATTTATTTCTTTTTTTAGTTCATATATAGTATTATCTGACCAAACTTGTTTAAATTTTTTATTCTTGTTTTTGCGTGGCTTTGATATACATTTGCAAGACATTTTAGAAATATTTTCAAAAATACTACTTAAGTGTTTAACTGCTCCATCAACTCCTTCTTGACTTTGTTCAAAGTTATTCAGTTCAAAATTTAAAATCTCTTCTTTGTTTTCGTTTGTTGACATTGCATTTAATAGAAGTTGTGTTGATTCATTTGTTAATTTGAATCTACTTGTACTTTTCCATTTTTTATCTAAGTCTATGTTATTATTAATTTTTATTTTACATTTAAGTGATACCTGAATTTGAACATGATCTGACATATATGAGAAACAATCAGTTTTGAAATATTTCACTGAGGACAAGAGACCTTCACTAATTAAAGCATAATCAACTGTACTAAAACCGTTTTGTGACATGAAAGTATAATGACCTAGACTATCTCCCAGAAAGCGACCGTTCAATATGCGCAGCCTTGAGGAAATACACAAGTTTATTAGAGTTTTTCCCTGTGCATTCAACACTTTATCTTGATTATTTCTTTTTAGTTCTTTATCAATTTTATAGCTGTTTGGTAGTAAGTATTTAGCATCAAATTTATTTATTTCTGGGGAATCTTGAACTATATAATCTGGTTCATTCCCACATCTAGCATTAAAGTCACCCATTAATAATATTTTTCCCTGAGCTGCAAAATAGCTTATTTCATTTTCTAGTACATCCGAGTCATCTTCAAAATATTTTGAAGATACTGGTGGAGTATATATTGCACATATAAAAAGATCTTCCTGAATTCCGAAAAATTGATTGTTAAGTTTTAACCATATTCTATTGTGTGACGTTGTTCCTTTTGAAATATATGTTATACCTTTGGCATATTCTTTTTTATAGTAAATTATGATTCCTCCACTATGACGTTTTGCTTTTTTCTTTTTTTTACGTATTTTTGATATACAATTAAAACCTGAAATTTGGTTATCTTTTGTGTCTCCTTTCCATGTCTCAATTAAGATATTAATATCTGAATTTATTTTCTCTCTAAATATGTTGTCTTTGATTTTATCCCCAAGGCCATGCACATTCCAGGCCGAAATAGTTATCTTTTCTTTTAATTCTGGCTTCATTCTTTTAAATTGAATTGTGGATAAAATATATGGTATGACTGGCTTTTTTTTTTTGGTTTATTTATACTATTTTATATTATTAATATTTTATTTATCTATTTATATTTTTTAGCTTCTCATTAGAATACGGTGAAAAATAAAAAATATACTCTCTCTTGTTGATCTCAATTTGAGATCCATAGAAATTCACAATTTTTAACTAAATGAAGCTATTTGCACAGCTTTGTAATTGTACATGCACTTGAAAGTATATATGTAGACCCTAAGGATTGATACGAAAGCAATAGTATAATTTCTTTTCATATGTACATTAATAGAATAAATGAAGACATGTGGTACAAATTACATCAAATCATTAGATGATAAAATAGAGTTGTCTTTCTTTAGATACATCAATGTAGACAAAATAACATATAATAAATTCTTTTGCCTGGTTTTTAGGTTTATATTTTATCATTCATATTTATCTATATCCTTTCACATAAATTAAATGACAATGGTTTTTATTTGTTTTGATTGCAAGCTGCCATAAAAATGGATCATTGTTTTACAGCAACTTACAGACATTTTAGCATACTTTTAATGTGTTTGTTTGTAATATACAGGCTTTCATAAGTATGATCTTTACCAGATCCTGTATTAAATTTTGCAAAAATGTGATATACAAAGCATATATATAGTATTTATATAAATGAGTGTACACTATCAAAGTAAAATTACACAATTCACCAAATACAATGTATATATGTACTTTGTAAAAATGAACATTGTACATTGGTATAAAAATGCATGTGCATGTAATTTATGAACCCCTCATCTCTCTAAGCATGAACTCAAACATCTTATACAACTTTGCATCTTTCTCACTACTTTCATGACTATACATGTACCTATCTTGATTTTGACGTGGATACCCCCCATACATGTACATATCCTGACTTGCACTGTGATCTACTGGTCTACTATATTTTTCATGTCTATTGTATCCCCCTCTCTCTGAAAAATTATCATATTGTCCATATGGACTCTTTCTACCATAACCACTTTTGTCTGGACTATATGTTTTATCAAACTGACCTTGGTTATATTTGTAGCTTCTACCATTATTTTGATAATCATGATAATTTTGATCATACTTGATACCCAGTAATTCATTTACAATTTGTTTAATACTTTTTACAAAGATACCCACACCTCTGCTGTTAAAGTGAATGCCATCATAAAAGAGGTCATATTCATAATTCTGATCCGCAGACACAAGCTTTATGTCAGTTTCTCTACAAAATTCTCTCAATATGCTGTTATATATCTGCCTCTTTTCGTCGAACTTGGCTGATTGGTGTCTGTCTCTGTAAAACCGCGGAATAATTTCTCCTAATACTAAGGTGGTTTCAGGCATTTCTTCCTTTACCACTTTACACAAATTTTCCACCTGTTGTAGCACTTCATCTGGTGACAATTCTTCCAGATCGTTTGAACCTATTTGAATATATAGCACTTTTGCATCTATTTTTATCAGTTTAATAAAATCGGTTGCTCCTTGTACGGTTTTATCCCACAAATTTGTCTTCCGGACACTTTTATTTCGGTACATTTTTCTCGTATCGATATCCTTAATTATCGATGATCCTACTATGTATAAATCTACTTTCTTTTTATATTCTCTGGGTTGGTTTTGGTTGGTTTCATTCTTTTCTTCTTTGTTTCCATTTTGTTGATTTGACGGTAGAGTTTTTGGTCGTTGTAGATTTTGTTCCACCATTTGAGTATCATTAGCACCTTGTACATATACTTTATTTCCTTTTGGAATCTCTGTCTGTATTATTTTCTTCATCTCTTCCATCTTTCTATTTATATCCCGAATTTCCTCCAGTGATCTAAAATTTGCTTTTGTTGCCGCCTTGATATCTTCAACTTGTTGTTTCACTGTATCTACTGACTGACCTATTTCTGTTAAGTTGCTTGTATCACATGGTTGGATTTTCTCCACAGTAGTATTAATTTTGTTCAGATCTTGTTTAAACTTTTCTATGTCACTTAATTTGGTTAAGATTGCTTCACACATTTTCTCTATTTTGCTGATTTTTTGTTCTTTCTCAATGTGATCTTGCTCAAATGAGTGGAATGCCTGTTTTAGTTTGTCTATGTCTGATTCTTGATTTTCCAACTTTTGTAAGATGAGTTGTTCGATTTGTATCTTGTTTTCACCGCTTTTAACTGAGTTGGTGCCTTCCTTTGTTTCTTTAGACGTTTTGGGGTTTTCAATGTTTTTGATGGTGTTGATACATTCCTTCACTTCATTAGCATTTTTAGGGTTTTCAATTTTCTTTTTTGTTTTGAGGACTTCTGGTCTCTGATCTGTGTTACTATTTTTGATAAAGTTACTTTGAATGTCGTGTATCTGTGTATCAATATTTGTTGTAGAGTTGTCCCCCTTTGTCTGTAATGTATTTTTCACAAAGTCATTTATAACTGGGAATTCTTCATTTACCCAATCTTCTGTTAATAGACCTTGTACCAGTCCTGATTTGGATTTTCCTGAGTAAAATAGTGTTATTACAACTTGTCTCTTTTTCCCTTGAGCTGATTCAATGTGAACAACTGATTTATCTAATTCTTTGTGGGGGGTCTTCCATTGGAACGGCAATTTTTCATCATCAACGGAGATCAATGATTTACCCTTAAAATCAGCCCACTTTACGATGAAATTTGGGTCATCTCCCAATTTGGCAAAGTATCTAATCAGTAACACACGCCTCCATAATAAAATACTCTCTTGGTTAAGTGGAAAAGTTGCTTGGTTTGACGCTTTTAAAAAGTTTATATCAGATAGCCTCGTTTGCATTGGCTTTAGTTGGCTGGATTTCATTTTGATGTTGTGAGAACGTTGATTTTTATCTATCTAAGTTATGGTTTTGTTCTGCATCTGGTTGTTTCGATTTTCATTTATGATTTGCCATCATACCATACATTTTTCACATTTACATGCTGAGTGAAAATTTTTCAGCGGCCATGACACAGTGGCGCCACCTGATTGACTAGAAATTGACAGATCGATTAAGATAATACTGTAAACAATTTGGCTCATATATAAATCTATATAAGATACACTTTGGTGACTCATCAAAGAAAACCGACATTTCACTAAAAAATCTTTCTTTAACTCTTTGAACAAATTGTACTATAAAAAGTTCTATGTTAATATTTACCCCTTGGTTTACCCATACATCTTGGAAACCATAATCAAATAAAATATCTTTAATCTTACATGCCCAATTATATCTATCTTTGTGATATATTTTAGAACGTTCATACATTTCCTGGTAACATTCATACAATATACAATTATCTGTATTTAATAATTTAAACCAATATTTAATTAATCTACAATATCTCATAACATACATGGGGGTTCTTCCTAATTCACAGTAAGCCATAAAGTTAGTCGTACATTTTTTAACATGTAAAATACGCTTCAAAAAACTTAAATGCAGTTTTTCAATGTCTTCTGATTTATGATAACCCCAAACTTCACAAGCATAATTTAAAATACTAGATATATATGTATCAAATAATGCTAACATAGTTTCATAGTTAAAACAATCATCATAAGTCTTTGAATATAAACTAAATAATGCTTTTCTGGCTTGGTTTGCTAACATTTTTTGTGTATGAACAAAATTGCCATTATATTTGAACAATATACCCAGATAGACAAACTCATCACATGTTGCTAACTCTTTACCATCTACATTCCACCTTTCATCTGGTTTAAGTATACCTCTATTTCTAAAAATTACAATTTTTGTTTTTGACAAATTTATTTGCAAACCATATTCATATGAATAGGTATTAACACAATTGATCATATTTTGTAATTCTACAATACTTTCACTAAATAACACTGTATCGTCTGCGTACATAATAAGAAAAAGATTTAACATTTTAAGCTCATAAGGCTGACAACCTTGAGTAATGAGTTCAACTTCCATATCATTGACGTAAAATGAATACAACAAGGGAGACAAAGATTCTCCTTGCATTAAACCAACATTACTGGTAAAAAAGTTTGACAATGTTCCATTTAATTTAATACAATATTTTATTTTGGAGTACATAGACTTAATTATACCAAGCAATTTACCTGTGATACCACATTTTGCGAGTCGTAACCATAGTTTTAAATGAGAGACGCTATCAAAAGCCTTCTTATAGTCGATAAAACAACAGTATAACCTCTTCCCTTTACGTAAAGTTTTAGAAATAAGGGAGTGCAGAGCGAAGATTGCATCTGTAGTACCAAATCCTGGCCGGAAACCAAACTGTGCATCAGTTAGTACAGAGTGTTCAATGCTCCATTTTGTCAATCTCGCGTTAACCATCGCCGTAAACAGTTTACCAATATGTGAGACTAACGATATACCTCTAAAATTTCCGGGATCGGAAAAAAAGGCTATGAAAACATATACACAACAAGAAAAAAAATACTAAAGTCTGTAAATAATTCCCTCTCCCCAAAGTATATGGTGAAATAACACACAGGCGCAATTTGACGTTTTATGAGTTTTAGACCACTATCAATAAGTTTGTTTTTTTTGCCCTTATTCCTATTATTTTCTTGAATGCAACTTTTTTCCACATATTTTCAGGGTTCGACATTTATTTATTTATTTATTTATTTATTTATTAATTTATTTATTTATTTATTTATTTATTTATTTATTTATTTATTTATTTATTTATTTATTTATTTATTTATTTATTTATTTATTTATTTATTTATTTATTTATTTATTTTATTTATTTATTTATTTATTTATTTATTTATTTATTTATTTATTTATTTATTTTGTTTGTTTGTTTGTTTGTTTGTTTGTTTGTTTGTTTGTTTGTTTGTTTGTTTGGCTCCCGGGGTTTGGCTGCCTTGCTATGTTCAGCCTTACATACATAAAAAAAAAATCAGAAATTTTAAGAAATTTACAAACACAATCTTTCATTTTTTTTCATTTGAAAATCTTCTCATAGTTATGCTTTTACTTTGAAAACTTTGAGTTTGCAAGTATTTTTTTTTCTATACATTTATGCCTTCAATGATGCGTGACTTTGTTTATTGACTTTGAAACTCGTCGAAATTCGTGTATCTGTTTATTGCCAATCAATTAAGAGCGGCAAGTCCGTGGCACATCAAAGGATTTTTTTAAATGCACTATAACTCATAAACGATTAAAGATACCTTTACAAAACTTTCAGAATATGTTATTTTAAACATTCTTAAACCTTTAACATAATTTTGAATGGCCTAAAACATCAGTATCATGTCCTTAGTGCACATGTCCTAAGTGCACATTTGTAGTCCTTAGTGCACTAAGGAGTCCTGTGTGGTGTTTAGACGTACCGCTGGGTTTTATTTAATTGTCTCAAGTACTGTCAAACTAATCCTGTATTCATTATTGTTTATTGTAGATGTTATTTGAATTTTCATTCATGACTTGACAGGGCTCAGCGGGATTGGCGGCATATAAAAAAGATTAAGCTATCTTTACAAAACTTTTGCAATATTTTAATTAAATTTAACTTATTTGTATAATTTATAATGAGCTAGAACAAAAGCATCATGTCTTAAGCATTTTTAGTGCATATTTGTTTTGTTTTTTTTAGAATATCAAGGTGTCAAGTCATCCCCGACCAATTCACCATGAATATAGAACTTATATTTTCCTGAATTGTTCATATAATGACAAAATCTCAATTTTCGAAAACACACAAAAGAACAATTATTATAAATAATAACCAATTTCTACTTGATAATAACCCACTCCTAGGAACACGCGAATCGATTAAAGTATTTTTACTAAACTCCGTAAAAGATTTCTCTTATAATCAACTGCAATAATTTTATACTTATCAAAGCAAATCGAATGAAATAACTTTTCTTAAAAATCATTAAGACTGCGCTCGTTCGAAATATAAATTGTACGTTCGTCAAATAATTGAATTGTCGAAAATCATGGATCTTAAACATTTCCCTATTGACACCAATTGCAAATAAATTGTTAATGCGGAGATCCACTACGGCTTTCCAAACGACATAAAACTAGGGCTATGAAAAATTCTTAACATGTTAAAAAAAATTTAGACTCTATTCGCCTATATGAAGTTAGTAAAAATTACCTAACTCGATACGAGTGTTCCTTGGAATGATAACCTATTTCCTCTGAATAAAATGAAATTTCTAAAAATGAGTTCATGGCTGAAATGTCATGACTGTGTGACTTAATGCATGAAGTCATAAGAATTGAGAAACAGGTCAATGTCAACTAATGCTTAATTTCACTACTTTTTCCTACTAGCTATTAAATCATCTGTTTAAATTTCAAAATTGTCAAAAGCCCTTACCCTCTTAAGTCAAAATTTGGATTCCCAGTTCAGCATCATTTGGTTATTTGTTCCATTCTCTTCATATATTCTACTCGGATGTAGGAAATAGATGGGTCAGAGAGGCCACTGGCCCAGATGAAGACCTCGAGACCAGGTAAACCAGGTAAATATATTCATAAAGTGACTGGCTATATATTTTGGGTAGAGCGCTTCTGGCGAGTTTAAAATAGACGAAACGCGTAAAATACGTATCAAAACTTTGTTGTAATATTAATTTTAATATAATGATGTGTTACTGTCATTATCAGATTCATAAATAAGTTCAACCTCAAAATTTTAAAATGAAATTCTATAGTTTTGTCCGCTGTATCCCCTCAAATGAGTTGCTTCCGGAAAAAAGTACGGGCTTGTGCATGTCCGCTGAGTCTCTTTGTAGCCGTTGATTTAAATGAAATAACGTTGTGTCCGCTGTGTTCCCTCAAATACTATAGTAGGTTGATTTCAGAAAATTATCGGGCCTGTGTCCGCTGTGTCCCCTTGTAGCCGTAGATGTATAATGAAATAACGTTGTGTCCGCTGTGTCCCCTGAAATGGGTCGCTTCCAGAATTTTTTTCCGGGCCTGTGTCCGCTGTGTCCCCTTGTAGCCGTAGATGTATAATGAAATAACGTTGTGTCCGCTGTGTCCCCTGAAACGGGTCGCTTCCAGAAAATTTTCGGGCCTGTGTCCGCTGTGTCCCCTTGTAGCCGTAGATGTATAATGAATTAACGTTGTGTCCACTGTGTCCCCTAAAATGGGTCGCTTCCAGAAAAAATTCCGGGCCTGTGTCCGCTGTGTCCCCTTGTAGCCGTAGATGCATAATGAAATAACGTTGTGTCCGCTGTGTCCCCTGAAATGGGTCGCTTCCAGAAAAATTTTCGGGCCTGTGTCCGCTGTGTCCCCTTGTAGCCGTAGGTGTATAATGAAATAACGTTGTGTCCGCTGTGTCCCCTGAAACGGGTCGCTTCCAGAAAATTTTTCGGGCTTGTGTCCGCTGTGTCCCCTTGTAGCCGTAGATGTATAATGAATTAACGTTGTGTCCGCTGTGTCCCCTGAAACTGGTCGCTTCCAGAAAATTTTCGGGCTTGTGTCCGCTGTTTCCCCTTGTAACCGTAGATGTATAATGAATTAACGTTGTGTCCGCTGTGTCCCCTGAAACGGGTCGCTTCCAGAAAATTTTTCGGGCCTGTGTCCGCTGTGTCCCCTTGTAGCCGTAGATGTATAATGAATTAACGTTGTGTCCGCTGTGTCCCCTGAAACGAGTCAATCTAGAAATTTTTTCGGGTATGTTTCCGCTGTGTCCCCTTGTAGCCGTAAATGTATAATGAATTAACGTTGTGTCCGCTGTGTCCCCTGAAATGGGTCGTTTCCAGAAAAAAATCCGGGCCTGTGTCCGCTGTGTCCCCTTATAGCCGTAGGTGTATAATGAAATAACGTTGTGTCCGCTGTGTCCCCTGAAACGGGTCGCTTCCAGAAAATGTTTCGGGCTTGTGTCCGCTGTGTCCCCTCGTAGCTGTAAATGTATAATGAATTAACGTTGTATCCGCTGTGTCCCCTGAAATGGGTCGCTTCCAGAAAAATTTTCGGGCCTGTGTCCGCTGTGTCCCCTTGTAGCCGTAGATGTATAATGAATTAACGTTGTGTCCGCTGTGTCCCCTGAAACGGGTCGCTTCCAGAAAATTTTTCGGGCTTGTGTCCGCTGTTTCCCCTTGTAGCCGTAGATGTATAATGAAATAACGTTGTGTCCGCTGTGTCCCCTGAAACTGGTTGCTTCCAGAAAAAATTCCGGGCCTGTGCCCGCTGTGTCCCCTTGTAGCCGTAGATGTATAATGAATTAACGTTGTGTCCGCTGTGTCCCCTGAACCGGGTCGCTTCCAGAAAAAATTTCGGGCCTGTGTCCGCTGTGTCCCCTTGTAGCCGTAGATGTATCATGAATTAACGTTGCGTCTGCTGTGTCCCCTGAAACGGGTCGCTTCCAGAAAAATTTTCGGGCTTGTTTCCGCTGTGTCCCCTTGTAGCCGTAGATGTATAATGAAATAACGTTGTGTCCGCTGTGTCCCCTGAAACGGGTCGCTTCCAGAAAAAATTTTCGGGCCTGTGTCCGCTGTGTCCCCTTGTAGCCGTAGGTGTATAATGAAATAACGTTGTGTCCGCTGTGTCCCCTGAAACGAGTCAATCTAGAAATTTTTTCGGGTATGTGTCCGCTGTGTCCCCTCGTAGCCGTAAATGTATAATGAATTAACGTTGTGTCCGCTGTGTCCCCTGAAATGGGCCGCTTCCAGAAAAAATTCCGGGCCTGTGTCCGCTGTGTCCCCTTGTAGCCGTAGATGTATAATGAATTAACGTTGTGTCCGCTGTGTCCCCTGAAACGGGTCGCTTCCAGAAAATTTTTCGGGCGTGTGTCCGCTGTGTCCCCTTGTAGCCGTAGATGTATAATGAATTAACGTTGTGTCCGCTGTGTCCCCTGAAACGAGTCAATCTAGAAAATTTTTCGGGCCTGTGTCCGCTGTGTCCCCTTGTAGCCGTAGGTGTATAATGAAATAACGTTGTGTCCGCTGTGTCCCCTGAAACGAGTCAATCTAGAAATTTTTTCGGGTATGTGTCCGCTGTGTCCCCTCGTAGCCGTAAATGTATAATGAATTAACGTTGTGTCCGCTGTGTCCCCTGAAATGGGTCGCTTCCAGAAAAAATTCCGGGCCTGTGTCCGCTGTGTCTCCTTGTAGCCGTAGATGTATAATGAATTAACGTTGTGTCCGCTGTGTCCCCTGAAACGGGTCGCTTCCAGAAAATTTTTCGGGCGTGTGTCCGCTGTGTCCCCTTGTAGCCGTAGATGTATAATGAATTAACGTTGTGTCCGCTGTGTCCCCTGAAACGAGTCAATCTAGAAAATTTTTCGGGCCTGTGTCCGCTGTGTCCCCTTGTAGCCGTAGATGTATAATGAATTAACGTTGTGTCCGCTGTGTCCCCTGAAACGGGTCGCTTCCAGAAAATTTGTCGGACCTGTGTCTGCTCTGTCCCCCTGTAGCCGTAGAAGAATAGCGAAATAACGTTGTGTCCGCTGTGTCCCCCTGTAGCCGTAGATGAATAGTGAAATAACGTTGTGTCCGCTGTGTCCCCTTAGAAGCCGTAGTTTATGAGGCAATGTGCCTTGTGGTTTACATGTAAAGCGTTGTATCCGATATGTTTCATATTTCTAGTATCCATGTATCTATGTTTTGGTTATATTTGTGTCCGTGTGTCCGGGGACACAAAATGCATGCCATATAAATTTTGCACCGAAATTAGGACATATCTAATGATACAAATAGGAGCTTGCCGATTTGTAACATCAAACTATAGCAGAGACGAACATCTTATAGGAACTGGAATGGCCTACATTAGAACTTCGACGAAAAGCAGCTAGATTAACCCTACTATACAAAGCCATTCACGATGAAGCAGCCGTAAACATCCCAACCTATGTGTTACTAACAAAACCTACAAGAGCGACGCGGCATTATGGCACAAGGACAGGTATCTCCGCCTTAGTACATCAACAGACGCTTACCAAAACAGTTTTATTCCCAGGACCATAGCAGACCGGAACAACCTTCCTGGCCAAATGATTCAGGCTACATCCACGGACTGTTTCAAGGGAGCACTGTGGAGGCATCTGACAATGTAACTCTCATGTACTCTGTTTTTATTTGTAGATACTGCTGGTATAAAACATACCAGTTTTTAACCCGTGCACATAGGTTGACGCCTGCACAGTAAATCTGCGTAATGCACTCGCGCTGCAGATTAACAGTATAGAAGTAGAAGTAGAAATAGTTGTTTTAAAGGTTTTATCTATTTATATTTCTTATTTAGTTTTTACCTTTTTCACAATCCCGGCATTTATTTATTTTTTTTTTTTATTTATACACAGGCCACAGTGCAACATATTTTATTTTTTTGAAAATAAATATTCTGGCCCGCAAAATTTTGAAAATAAATGAAACTGTTAATATTTTTTTTCAGTTTTAACCGTAATTTTAATGGCGGGAAATCTATGGAAAGATAATCGAAAAACATGGGTAGTGGTCCGTGATTGTTTATTTATAGACGGCGCTGCGATGAAGATGAAAATGGCCGATGGAAATACTGCAGTTATCAGAAGAAATCGTCCAGGAACAAAGGCGGAGGTGACGATTTGTCCAAATATAGTAGAGAAATAAACCTTATGCTTTGATGAATTCACCCATACATATTACAATTTTTAATAACGCTGATTTATTATTTTTAATCTTGCCAATCTTCTTGGGGTTGGGCATCCCATTTTATTTTGTTATTGAATGACCAATTTTATCATGATTATACTCTTATATTAACTATAGCGCTGTTACAAGTATAACATAACTCTGTATACACGAGTTATACGTTTATGACATGTACATTTGTAACTGCAAATCAGTATTGTAAAGATACATCATCACCATCTTCTGTCATGCCCTCGGGTTGTTTCGTACCTACATGTAGGTTCGTTGGTATCTTAACCTGTTCATACCTGGACATTTCATACCGATTTTATAAAATAAGTGGGTTGTTTCTTACTGTGAAATAAAAACTATAAACGTTAAAAAACTAAATCCACGCATAGACGACTTTAAAATTAACAAAGTATTTTCTGTGATTATGTTCGTGTAATTTAATGTGGGGGGGTTTGCTCATTTCTTTCATTTATTTATGCCACAAGGACTTGCTCTCCTCTATCAATATTTTGTTAGTCACATTGACTCTAACAAAATATTGATAGAGGGAGCAAGTCCCCGTGGTTATGCTCAAATTGTTTATATATTTTAACTTGAATATCACAATCTTACTAAAAAATGTTTTAACTAAAAAGGGTATAAACGGCAAGTTATAGGTACGAAATTAATCGGAAAATATTCAATTTTAGTGAATTTACATGTACACAAAAACGGCAAAAAATTACATTGATTTTGGGGGATAATTAATAATTTTCATGAAAAAAAATGTCCCATTTTATAATCGATAACGATCTTCCGATCATTTCTGATGATCGATTATGAAATATTTCCGATTGCCCAACACTAGTATGAACGTGAATCAATATGAAACGACCTGGATTCACCATGTCATAGTTACCATAACCTAACCCTCCGCCCATTACTTTCTTGTGAGCGGAAGTAATGGACGGAGGGCTTACATTATTGTAACTAGCCATGCCATGGACTCAGGTTTGAGTATATTCACACTGTTGTCAAGTGACCCAATACATGATAGAAGATAATGAGATGTGGAAAGTGAATGTGACACAGCTGACATATATGAGTGGCAGTTGAAGTAAGCTAGTAGCCTTCAAATGTAAGAGTTGCAACAATATTTTACGAGTTTAAAGTACTTACAACAGACATAAATTGATACAATTAGTTATACCAAGACTGTAGCTGTACAATGTACGTGTCATAAATTTTCAACACTGGATGGTCGCTCATGTACTATTGTAACATAATCCTTTCTTGTATAATTTAACTTTCTCTCGGTCATGTCGGTATTTACTCTCGTTAAAACTTTTTGTAAACTCATAAATATTATTTAGAAAATTATTACACAGTGTTGACACTCTAAATCATGCCAATGGGACATTTGTCTCAGATCAGCACATTTCAAGTGAAACCATTTAACATGTTTAATAATGCCACGAAGGCAGTCATCTCAGACAGAGGACATGTTTCCTAAACTTTCCATTTGAATACAATGCTCATCATGCAATTTTTAGTTTTAGACATGTTAGAGCAACCTTACACATGTTTACATGTACAATGTAAGAGGGCACACAACTTTTGTCCTAATAATAACTGCCAAAACAATTGCCTATTTTTATTGTTACATGTATATTCATTCATTTTGAAAAAAAGAAATAAACAACACTTGAGATAATTGTTTTAGTCTGAAGATCTATTGTTACAGACTTCTTAGTAACAATGTACTTTTTATCCATATACATGTACATTTGTGCACCTTTGCATGCATGGTTTACATTGTATCTTCATGTACATTTTTTGTATTTTATAGATGTGGTCTAAATGGAGTGACCAAGCTTATGAAGAAATGGAAAACACATTAGCTGTTCAGCAGGTATGCAAGATACAAAAATGTACATGTACCAAATATTACTTGGGGGCCTGAGTGGCCCAGTGGTTTAAGGGGATGGTAAAAATACTACACTCTTTTTTATCACTAGCCAATCATCTCTGATGTGGTGGTGTTCGAGTCCCACTTGAAATTTACAAAAAATGGACTTCCCCACCTTTATTCGATTAGGTTTGTCATTTACCTGCCTTAGGTTGGTGGTTTCCTACGGGAACTCTAGTTTCCTCCGCCATTCAGACTGTCAGATTGCCCTATATGGCCTAGGCACGTCGAAAAGGGTGTTAAACCCTAACACACACAGTGCATACCAAATATGACTTAAATCACACATACAATATACAGGTTTTTAAAGGACTTAGGTACATGTAGATCTATGAAAATGAGCTGTACATAGGATAAGTGTGTCTGATGAAATAAGCAAAGAGGCACCAATGGGGCATTTGAGTGTCTACAGTCGAAAAAGCCAACGACAAAACCAGTAAATAGGAATGAGAACAGCACAAAGAAACACAAAATCGACTTAACAGAAATCAACAACGCGAACTCAAGTCATAATGAGAGTAAACAGGTGCTCCAGAAGAGTAAGCAGTTCCCGCTTGCTACATGTACAATGTATAACACACCTGTTGCACTGCCAATTATTTAGTGTCTCATGCCTGGTAAAGGAAGATAAAACAAAACCCTATGACAAACCTTCAATCTCTGTCAATTAACAACATAGATAGAGTTTAGAATATATACAAATAGAAATCAGAAAACAATTTGCTAAAAAACTGTTACTTACATGTACATTTAGTTTTTAGTGTAATGAGTGTAGCTATTATCATTAAAAGGCCAACTACATGTACATGTAACAAAAATATTAATTTTTGCAGTACATACAACAAGCTATCAACAGAAATGTCAACGATGTTGATGGGATTCTCAGTCAACCAGAAGGAGTAGACGAAGGGGTATGGAAATATGAACATTTACGGTAAGTAATGTGTACTTTAAACATACTTATTTTCGCGAGGTATTTATTTTGACGGATTTTGTGGTCAGGCAATTTTTGCAAAATTTAATACTGCTGAAAAGACATAATATGAATTTTATGAATATAATATTGAATAGAAAACGTGAAAATAAGTACCTGTGAACTTATGTGAAATGGTATAAACTTGCAAATAAGTACATTTACAGTTTTTGAAAATGTTTGATATAACACATAAAAATGTGTATTTGTTTATCATCACCATGATCACAGGTGTATTTCATCAGCAGTACATTTATTTCCCCGGTAATTGTAACTATATATGAAATACTTGGGAGGCTAAACAATCATAGTATACTTGTAGAAGGGAGTCCCTAATTACTTAGCTTGTGCTTATCCTGATGAAAAATTGTGTGTACACATGTACGTGTACCATATGCTTTCTTAGACTCTCTATATATTGTGTTAAGTAGAATATGAAATTTAAATTACATTAAACACTGTTGCTTGATCTAAGGGAGGTAACAAGTATATAATATCATATTTTCCTCAAATCTGGTTGGGCAGAGTTTAGTTTTGGAGTGGAAGTTCAATTCTTATGATTAATGTGTTTGAATGAGTTTTGCAGCAATTTGAAATATTTAAACCATTTGGAAAAAGAAACATATGAATGTGATTGATCAGTTAATTAATACATGTCTTTCATGTTTGTAATCTACTTGACTTATTGTTTCTTAATTTTTTTTTCAGGCAATTTTGTATGGAGCTCAATGGTCTTTCAGTAAAGCTACAGGTAAATGTATGTAATAAGGCATATCCAAAAATTAAGGTTTTATGTACCACTTTTTATAAGAATCATGCAAAGCATGATTTATGGGTGGAAAGCCTGCACCAATTTATTTTTGATGTGTTACTTCTACTAGCACCCTGCTTTGATCTTTTGTACTTTTTTCACAAACTAGCCCTGGTCCTGAGAGAAAAATAAATATATAGAATGCGTTGGAAAAATGTAAGAAAGGAAGATAACTCTTAAAATTTTCATTGATTTCAATAGAAACCATTGTAACAAAATGGCAAGATTTCTCCCAGGACCAGGCAGTTATGAGCAAATTGTTATTTATTTCTTATTTTATATACTTTGAACTATCTTTCATTAAAAATAAACCACTGTAGCCTTTTCATCGATGAATAACTTTTCTTCAATTTTGCATGATTCTTAGGTGGACTACTACTTATCTATATTAACATGATCGAGTTGAAAATTTATACAATTAGGTGCATTCACAAAGGAATCTCTAATTAACGTACAAATTAACATGTAGCATGTATAAAATTTAAATGGAACAAGCTAACTATTTCTTTATGAAACAACACCCTGTTATTTGCAGTTAGAAACTGAAAATATAATAAAACAAAAATTCTAATATAAACCCACGAAGAAAGGAATCCCTGACCACAAGCCATGTGTAATTGTCTAATATACGTCACAGTTACTTTAACGCTTAAACAAGCAACATTGTAATATGTTTTATGCACAAGAATAGAAAAACATCACAATGGCAGTCACAGGAAACACAAAAAACTACATATTGAAAACAATGGCAACCCATATTAAAATCTCCATTAAACCAGTCCAAAAGCAGGGACATTTTTTATTTTTCTAATTAATTTATGCATTAAAAACTTTTGGGATTTATCAGTCTTGATATCTTTTAAGCATTACTCATCCTGAACATGATACATGTAAAACTACAATGTACATATGTAAATATGAGGAAAGCACATCATATATGAATTTGTTCTTGAAGAAATAGGAGTGCTCTTAATTATCTTAGGATATTAATACTGTGAAAGTAGCAATGATCGGGGGGTTACAATTTCCATGGTTTTCGCGGATCAGGCAAACCACGAAATTAAATTCCCAATGAACAGAGAATTGATCATCATGATCATTGCTTTTTATAAAGATTTGTTTTAATCACAAATTCATGAATCCACGAATGTGCAATTTACTCCCAATCCACGAAAATTGATATCCATGAATTTAGGTACTTTTTTTCTGGAAACAGAGTCCAATATGAATGCATATGGGTATGCTAAGTTTTGTAGTGTGCTTGAAATTCTAGTTAAAAGTGAACATGATGGAACAGTCACACCATCAAAGAAATCCAGAAATATTTGAAAATGAGATTCTGCTTGCATTTAATTGGAAACGAAAGAGGGTTTTCAGATGATTTTGCTGAAAATGTACATATAAATGACCAAATCTTTCAAAGAAAGTGCAAGTTCCATCCATACCCAGGAACTGGCCCTCTGGATCTGCCACTAATAAATCTTGAATGTTTAATACTGTAACTATTTGTATTTTTTATACCCCCCACTTCAAAAGTGGGGGTATATAGTGATAGGGGTGTCCGTCCGTCCTTCTGTTACACTTCAGGGTACCCATCTCTTATCCGCAACTCCTCCTAAACCCCTTGGTGGATTTTCATGAAACTTACATACAATCTTTGTGACATAATGTAGATGTGCACCTACTATTTTAAAATTTGATCAGAATGATTTTTGGGGTTTCCCATAGCAAAACATGGACTTAGCCATTCGACTACATGGGGGTACCCATCTCTTATCCGCAACTCCTCCTAAACCCCTTGATGGATTGTCATGAAACTTTTACACAATCTTTGTAACATAATATAGATGTGCACCTACTATTAGAAAGTTTGATCAGAATGATATTGGGGTTTCCCATAGCAATACATGGACTCAGCCATTCGACTACATGGGGGTGCCCATCTCTTATCTGCAACTCCTCCTAAACCCCTTGATGGATTTTCATGAAACCTACACACAATCTTTGTGACATAATGTAGATGTGCATCTCCTATTCTAAATTTTATCTGATTAATTTTTTTGGGGGTGGGGGGTATTTATTTGTGAGCTGCCGCTCATAGTTTTTCTAGTTATATAATTAAAATGCTACTTTTATAAATGTACATTATGGTATAATCTTTTCTGATTTCTATTTTTAGAATGAATGCAATCCAGAATCCTGTACACAGATGACTGCAACAGACCAATGGATATTTCTGTGTGCAGCTCATAAAACACCCAAAGAAGTATGTCATAAAAAAAGATCTTTATTATAAAAAACTGACTGTAAACCAATTTTGATTTATGTGACCAGTGTGATTATCATGAACTATTATTAACATTAGTCTGATAAAACCAGAAAATATGATTATTTGAAAAAAGCAAAGGGGTACCAATGGGGCATCAAAATGTCAAGTTTGAAAGGGCAGACAAATCAGTAAATACGAACATGTACAGCATGAAGAAAGGCACAACATAAAAACACAAATACAAATACAGTACAACAAGAGACATACCGTGACTGAACACCGTGATAGTGGTACACCACTCTTAGAGACATTACAGATATCTTTTTTGTGGTTAAAGATTTTTAAAAAGTTCTTTTTGGAAATTGTTCTGTATAACCATTACCTCTAAATGTAAAAAGAATTTTTTTAAAATCTTTAACCACAAAAAAGATATTTGTTATGTCTCTAAGAGTGGTGTACCACTATCACGGTGTTCAGTCACGGTATGTCTCTTGGTGTACTGTAAATACAGCAATCAACAAGGCAAACTTATCATGTAAAGTTGTAATGAGAGTGAACTTAGGTGCTCCAGAAAAATATGTTTTATTTTATGATTTCTGTGTCCCGCCATAGACTGTACCAGATTTATACTTTAAGTAGTGCTGTATTACAACTTACAGCAGCAAATAATGAATTGAAAAATAATTTATATTGCACATTCTTTAGCATGTTTAGTGGAAAGTTAAAACTGTTTTACATTATAATTACAGTGTCCTGCTATAGACTATACCAGACATACTTTAGATGGTGCAGCTTGTCTACTTAACAGCAATAAATATTTCCCTAGCAGGTCAGTTATATTGCCATGTAGGGGTGCATCAAGAAACTTGAGAATAAAAAAGTTCCTGTTGGATAGGCAACATGTTAAAGGCAAGCACTACTGATCTAACATTGATAAATCTACAATTTTCGGCCTGATATCATGGAGTGAAAAATCCGGCTTATAAAATGGTGAAAGTCGTGCGGCAGTTGGGCGGGGAAGACATTTGCATAACAGTTTTATCAGCAACTACTGATCTCAGCCACTTGATTTTTGGTATACAGCATTGTGGTGGGGTCCCATACAGTGGGATTCGATTTAAGGTCTATATATGACTCCTTCATTTGTACTTCCTGGTTTTTAACAAAATCCGTCCATTTTTGTAGGACCAATTTTGTAATCTGTTTATCCTGAAAAAAAATGTATCCAATTGTTGGTACCAGTCACTGAATACAATAAAAATGACTATTTCACCAATCTGAGCGTTTTTGAAGTCTTCTTCTCATACATGTATATATTATGCTGTGAAATTTTCATTGGTTACAAATTTTCAGAATTTTCCTAGGTTTTTCCATGAAATTGAAAAACAACAAATATGGTTTTTTTTCACTGATTTATAGAGATAGACTATATTGAGATGCGGATAAAAAAGAGTTTGTAAAAACCACATGAATTCACTTATGCACATGTTATTTTTAACCAACCAAAGTTTATTTCCATAGACATATTAAAGATCTTTCACAGTAAAAGTTAGTACATTTAATAAATAAAAAAATTTATTAAAAGAAAAAAGATTTTTCTTTCAAAACTTACAAATGAAATGCATTGCATGAATGTTTATTTTTGGCCTGATTTCACGGAGTGCAAAATCCGGGTTATAAAATGGTGAATGTTGGGCGGGCAGTGGGGTGCGGGCGGGGAAGAAATTTTCGTAACAGTTTTCTCAGCAACTACTAATCACAGCCACTTGATATTTGGTATACAGCATCAGAGTGGGGGCCCATAACAAATTACATGGGATATGATTTCAGGTATGTCGCTCACCTACTTCCTGTTTAACGAAATCCGGCCATTTTTGACTTTGACAGATTGTTTTTCTAATTTTAGAGTTAGTATAAAAGAATCCTCAGTAGCTAAACTAGGTTCAGTTTGCCGGAGAGTCTACAGAATATTTTCACATGCATATTTTCATCATAGAACACTGTTTGACGAGTATGAGGTAAATATATAACGTAACCAAGCAGGATATTTTGGTGGTTTTTGTGTCATAAGGTATATGAACAATTTGTGTGGGTTTTCCATTGAGCCTTGAAAATAAGCCAAAATTAATCCACAGTGAACATGGTAAAAGTAACACAAGCAACGGTTTACCAATCATATTTAATACCGTATAACCGGTAATTTTTGGGGTGCAAAATTTTTGCGGATTGGAATGAAAATTATGTTGTTTTATTTTTGCTGATTTTATTTTTTGCGGTTTTATATCTTCAATAAAACTTAAATGTGTCTGTTTTTTTAATATTTTAATAATTTAGCTTTATTAATATAAATGTAGATTGCTCATTATTATTAATACCAAGAAATTAATTAACAAGCCTGGGTAATAATGTCCAATCTAATTAAAACTAGATCTTGAATTTCAAACTTTTCATTTGATATACCTACACAATCATGACTAAATGCACTAATTAATAAACTTACTTGGAATTCGCGTGTGCCAAATTGACAATATTGATTGTTTGATGAGGTGTCATCATGATGTCATTGACCGTTGTGTAAACAATCATTTAAGGTAATTAACAATCTTCACACTGGTGATAAAAGATTAATCCATTCTGGTATTATACCCCATTCACATCTCAGTGAAATGATACTTAAGATAATGTCTACGTGTACTTCATAATTTTATACGATTTTAATTTTTGCTATCGAGTATCAACCGCGAAATAATGCAAAAATTAAATTACCGCAAAAATTACCAGTTATACGGTATATGGAAATAGAAAAGACAAAATCGGTGGAAATAAAATCACCACAAAAAAACAAACCATAGAACTAACCAAAAAAAATGTAATACAACGAAAGCACAATCAGCAGTGTAAATAAACACAAGAGGAAACATTTTCACTCGGACAGTCAAATATTTAACTCATTATATTGGGGGAACTATGGAGCAACAGAGATGTCATGATAAAAAGCAATCTACCAAGTGATTAAATCTTCAGTGAAAGACAATTTTTCATTGTACCAGGATTTGTTAAATGTTTTGTTTCGTTGGAAAATTAATATTTTCAAAGAAAATACAAATCTTAATAAATGGAAAAAAAATAAAAAATCAAAGATGCAACAAATTAACTTTTGTCGGGTCAAAATTCACGGTGCCTAAATAATGGACAAGTAAATTTTCTAGAACACTGCATTTTTTTTAGTTTTTTAAATTTCACCTGTACATGCTATTAAAAGATAAAGTAGAATCAAGGAAAGGGAAATAACTCTACAATACAAATAACAAAGTATTTCCAACCATTAGTGACCAAGGTTTTAAAATGAAAATTACCTGATGCATTTTGCACAATCTTAGCATTCTTTTAAAATGTCAATAGTCGTAGAAACTATATTTAAGTTAAGTAAATAATTATACTACAAAACTTGGAGGATCAATCTCAAATGTCTCAGACAAAAGACAAAACAAGAAATACATACACAAGAAATTTGAGATCACAATGGTCCTGACTTGTAACAGGCATTTTAAAAGAAACGGCAGGTTAAACCAGGTGTTATGGTTCCAAACCTCCCTCTTCTATTGCTATTGAAATGATATTTTACTAATGTTTTTTTTTTCTTTTTCAGGGAGAAACTAATTTATGTAGAAGATTTACTATTTTTGTGACAAAGTACAATCTCATGTCCAAAGAAAATTTAATTGTACCAATATTAGATGACCAAGAATCAGTGGAGGGAGAGAGCGAGATATAATGTTTAATTTTAAAGTACCAGCTAATTTTGTATATGCAGTGAAACTGGTCATAACTGAACCCTGAAGATAGGTGTGCATACTACATTAAAAGGGGCTATACATAGCAAAATACAGAACATGAAATCCTTATCTTGAAATAGGGGTCTGAGTCTCATTCTTCATTTTCAATGTTTGATCATCTAATGCATTTACATGTTATACATCTCTTTACTGAACAAATCTTATTTCAGTAAGATGTTCTGTTTAACCAGGTTTCACTGTATCTTGAATTGCAAGATTTGTTTGTTATGGGACTGATTTGAGATGTAATCTTGTAAGGAAGTTCATATCAATTGTGAGGAAATTCTCAATTTTCAGACGTTTATGAAACCCAGGCAAGAGGAGTATATTAAAGTGTATACTTTGACAACTTGGATTAAACATGCAGGCAAAGTGCTTAAGTAATTCTCACTTGCATATATATATAAAATTTGAAATAACTGTGTGAATGCACTCAAGAAAGATAGAGATAGAAAGTTTTAATCAAACAAAATTAAGATTCTTTGGTAAGGGTTTAAGATAAATATGTGAATATACTCTAGCAGGAATTGATATGAATTACAAAGATGAAATAGATGAAATGGATTATGTCCCTTTGTTTGAAAAGTTTAGCATTTGTTCTATACCAAAGAAGAAACATATAGCATACAAACTGGAAATACATAAAGCATAAACCAAGAGCATTATAAATGTATAAGTCATGATATCATTCATTAAAAGTAATATAAGACAGGCTAAACCTATGACGCTCCTAAAGTTACAATTTATTTCATTCATTTTTTGTTGGAATATAAAAACAAACTAGCTTTTCATGTGGGCAAGGCATGTGTTTAATGACATCTAAATTTTCAAAGAAAAAAGTGTTATAAAGACACCAAAAGTATGGGAAAACAAGTGTGGTAAACCAGACGTTGAAGGAAAATTCAGCCCATAGTACAACTAAAATATTGATATTTCTACCATTATTGCTCCCTCCTGGAGCATAATAAGTTTTTTTTTATATTGAGTTTCTTAATTAAGAAGAAACTTTGGGCAATTTATTAAAAAATTGTCATAGACAGGCAGCAGTAAAAACAATTTGGTAATTCCTTGCTTAAAATGAAAAAAAACCCAGAATAGTTAAACTCAATACTGCAACACAATTTCATTTGAATTTGAAAAAAGTGTCAAACCCACCCTTTGAAAATTTCACAGCCAGCTTCTATTATGATCATAAATATTTACCTTTTATTTACATCACTCCATAGAAACAAATGATCAAGAAGAGTTTTTGTATGAAAAAAAGTAAAGTATTCTATTGTGCATGTTAATATCATGGAAAGTTTCAAAACGTATACCCTAGGCCTAAGTGTATTACAATCTTAAGATTCTCAGAAATAGTTCATAATAAATTCAGATTATCTTATAGCTTATAAATACTTTCATATTATATTTATTTTTATTATACTGTAATGAATGACCCAAAATAATGAAAAAAGAAATATATAGATCATGATACTTCTAAAATATGCAAAGGATAAGATTGTTAGTATATACAAATGTAACTTTATCTTGATGAATACATGTATTTCTTTTGTTCACAAGTGTTTGAAAACAATTGACATTATGACATTTTCTCTAACTTTTAAGTATATGTTTTTGTTGATACATCTTCTTGTAATAAAATAAGTATTAGATATTTTTCTAGATATTTTTATGCCCCGCCAACTTTGTTTGAGTTTTGTTCCGGTCCACTGATTTTGATATAAATTACGTCCCTTGAACTTAGCACATTTGGTAAAAATAACAGTTTTCACACCTTTTTTAGCTCACCTGACCCGAAGGGTCATGTGAGCTATTGTCATCACTTGGCGTCCGTCGTCCGTCCGTCGTCCGTCGTCCGTCGTCCGTCCGTAAACTTTTTAAAATGTTAACTCCTCTGACACCATAAGTCCAATTGAATCCAAACTTGGTATGGTTGTTCATTAGCATTCGGTGCTTAGAACTGATGTGGGGATTTTTGATTCGTCGTAAAACATGGCCGCCGTGGCTAAAAATAGAACATAGGGGTAAAATGCAGTTTTTTGCAAATAACTCAAAAACGGCTACAGATATCAAAATTCTGGCTTAGGGTAAAAGTGATCAGCACCTCAAGATCTACCTACCCTGAAATTTTGAAGAAAATCCAACAACCCATGTAGGAGTTATTGCCCTTTTTGTGGATTTTTTGCAAATTTTGCACCTGTTTAGCTCAATATCTTGAAAACTATACAAGATATTTGAGAAATTTAAATTGCATATTGTTGAGCACATCAAGATCTACAAAATATGTAATAGGGTCAACGTTGTAGAACCTTTCCTTTTAGGAGTTATTGCCCTTAGAACGTCAAAATTGAGCATTTTAACAGCATTTCCTCATTACATTGAAAACGTTAACTCCTCTGACACTTCATATCCAATTGGAACCAAACTTGGTATAGTTGTTTATTAGCATTAGGTGTATAGAACTGATGTGGGGATTTTTGATTGGTCGTAAAACATGGCCGCTGTGGCTAAAAATAGAACAAAGGGGTAAATTGCAGTTTTTTGCAAATAACTCCAAAACGGTGACAGATTTTAAAATTTTCATTGGGAACAAAAGTGATCAGCACCTCAAGATCTACCTACCCTGAAATTTTGAAGAAAATCCAACAACCCATGTAGGAGTTATTGCCCTTTTTGTGGATTTTTTGCAAATTTTGCACCTGTTTAGCTCAATATCTTGAAAACTATACAAGATATTTGAGAAATTTAAATTGCATATTGTTGAGCACATCAAGATCTACAAAATATGTAATAGGGTCAACGTTGTAGAACCTTTCCTTTTAGGAGTTATTGCCCTTAGAACGTCAAAATTGAGCATTTTAACAGCATTTCCTCATTACATTGAAAACGTTAACTCCTCTGACACTTCAAGTCCAATTGGAACCAAACTTGGTATAGTTGTTTATTAGCATTAGGTGTATAGAACTGATGTGGGGATTTTTGATTGGTTGTAAAACATGGCTGCTGCGGCTAAAAATAGAACATTGGGTTAAACTGCATTTTTTTGCTAATAACTCAAAAAGGTTTTGAATTTTAATTGAGATAAAAGTGATCAGCACCTTAAGATCCACCATATTGTCAGATGGTCCCCTTATTAAACTTATAACCCTCTCAATGTCAAATAGATTTTGCCTAATAGCCTTTACTTCAGGCACATATGTCAGGTGAGCGATTCAGGCTCCTGGGAGCCTCTTGTTTCCACTTCCTTGCATATATTCCAAAAGATGTTTGGTATGCACGTCTACCATGATGTGTTACAGGTCAAGTTTGAGTTTCGTTCTGGTCCACTGTTATTTGCCAGCAGGCATGAGTGTCATCTCGACACATTTCCTTGTTATAAAAAGCTTATATCTACCATTTGTCTACCAATGAGGCTTTTGAATTTCCCCCAAAATCATAAAACACTTAGCAATACAAATACACATGACTTAACAGCAGCTAATACCAGGAACTCCACCTCTGTAAATTAAAATTCCAACAAAGTTTTTTTCCTGACAATAACGTTTGTTTGTATGTTCGTTTGTTCCTGCTAAAGCTTAATGTTTTGTCAATAACTTGGGAACTTAACATCATAGAGGGATGATATTTGGTCAGTGGGTACATCTTTGATGTTAGTCAGCATCAGTACCAAAATTAAATAACCTTGACCTGAATGACTCCTGTTAAAGTTTTTGTAAAGGTCAAAATCTCAGCAACTGCAAGTGATAGAGAGATGATATAAGGTCATTGGGTACATCTTTGATAATGACCAGCATCCGTACCAAAATTAGGTCCCCTTGACCAGAATTTTCCATATGATCAACTTGGGTTAAAGTTTTGGTTAAGGTCCATATCTCGGCAACTGTTAGTGTTAGAGAGATGTTATTGGGTCAGTGATACATCTTGGATAGTAACAGGCATCTGTACCAAAATTAGGTCACCTTGACCTATAGGGTTAAAGTTTTTGTTTAGGTCCATATCTAAGCAACAGGAATTGGTAGAGAAATGATGCTTGGTCAGTGTAAACATTTGACATTGTAACCAATATCCGTACAAAAAATTGGTCACATTGACCAAATTGTCTGCATGAACGACTTTGGTTAAAATTTCTGTTTAGGTCCATATCTCAGAAACTGCAAGTGATAGAAAAATTATGTTGGGTCAGTGTGAACCCGACATCCATACCAAAATTAGATCAACTTGACCTATATTTTCCAGATTAATAATTCAGGTTAAAGTTTTGGTTCAGTTCAACATCTCAGCAACTACAAGAGATGATGATGGGTAAGTGGGTACATCTTGGAAAGTAATTAACGTCCATATAAGGTCACTTTGATCCTTTTTTTGCATGAATGACCCAAGTCATAGTTTTGGTTAAGGCGCATATCTAAGCAAATTCCAATTAGCTAGAGGAGTGATATTTGGTAAGTGGGTATATCTTGGATAGTAATTGACATCTGTTCCAAAGTTAGGTCATCTCCACTTACATTTTAATGTAACAGGCGCTAGGTGAGGGGATAAGCTGTCGTGTGCGACTGCTCTATTTCTCTATTAGTTTAAGTTGTCAGATGACTCCTTAAAGATATTATGGTCATTTGAAGGTAAATTAGTGCGTTTGAAGCTCACCTGAACCGAAGGTCAATTTGAGCTATTGCCATCATTTGGCGTATATTGTCATCAAGGGTGTTAAAATTTATTAATAAGTAAATCTACTGAATATACATTATCTGTACACGCAAGAGTTAAAACTAAAGTACGTCTCAACTGCAGGCACCATCGGAATACCTTGATATTCCTAAACACAATCGATGCTACTATTGGGCATATGCATACCAAGTTTCATCAACCTAGGACTAACAGTTCTTGAGATAAAAATGTGCTCGCAAAACCTCAACATCGGTATTATATGTATTAAAAAATTGTTTTTTGAAAGGAGGAGAGAATATTATACAAAATCGGGAAAATAAATGTGTGTTTCTAAGCAATAGAGCTGCTTTTATGACATTTTCCTGAATTTTTGCCCCCTATCCGTTATGGCTGCAATAACTGTGAAAGGGTCTAGTCAAAGTCATTCAACCGGAAAATCAAGGTCAAAAGATGGGGATGCAACTGTGCTTAGCTTTTACTGATGTATATGCATACAAAGTTTCATCAACCTAGGACTTACAGCTCTTGATAAAAAGATGTGCTCGCAAATCTAAACATAGGTATTATGTGTATTGAAAATTGTTAAAGTAACTCAACCAAAAAATCAAGGCCAAGATCAAAAGATGGGAATGCAACTGTGCTAAGCTACTACTGGGAAATGTGCATACTAAGTTACATCAACCTAGAACTTATAGTTCTTGAGATATAGAAGTGCTCGCAAAACCTTAACATTGCTATTATATGTATTGAAAATTGTCAAAAACACTCAACTAGAAAATCAAGGTCAAAAGATGGGGATGCAATTGTACTGAGCTACTACTGGTGCATATGCATACGAAGTTTTATCAAACTATGTCTTACAGTTCTTTATATATGGAGGTGCTCATAAAACCTTGACATAAAAGTTAACGCCGCCGCCGGTAAAGTAGCACTCCGACAACCCATTATTCCGACAGCCCATTTCTCCGACAGCCGGGCATAGCATTACTACGACAACCCATTCATCCGACAACCCATTGTTCCGACAGCCCATTTTTCCGACAGCCCATTGCTCCGACAGCCCATTATTCCGACAACCAATTACTCCGACAACGTGGAAAATTCTAAGCATTATAAATTTTGTTAACTTTGTCCCTAAACGACTGGGATGCGTACCCAAGATGTTTAAATGGGACGGCCATGTCATAATGACTGCGAGGGTCGTCAGGCTATGATAATGTCGAAATCCTGACCGCACACCTTATGGCTCTGTCACTCTATAACGTTTTAGCCAACGAGTGCCGAACGTTCGAATAATTTTCTAAAACGTTGGAACACGTTGGCAGCTGCTGTAAAAAGTTTAAAAAAATCTCGGTGAACGAACGCAAAGCGTCAGACTAACCACCTGCAACGCACGACAAACCTATCAAAACTTATCTATAGCGTTTGTCCGGCGTACTCGACGATTGCCTAGCGCATGTGTGACGATTGCAGAACGCATCCATAACGTTCGTCTAACTTATAATTTTTGCTCTCGCTGAGGAGACCCAGGAATTTTGTTCGTTTTATTTTAATATTATTTCATAATAGATCTATTATCTGTTGGATTAATACATCATGTACATTTAGTCGATCTCGTAATAAAAATATTGGTTTTCGGTTGTTCTGGTAATATGAATATATAATTATTCTTTAGCCGTTGTTTTAACCAATAGTTGCACTCAGTCTAAAAGAATAAAATTAGTATAAATTTTATATTTTGATATGTCAATAATATATAGATAGGAGATCTCAAATGAGTATATACATGTACGAAATACCGGTCTGTAGAGTTTGCCTAGCATCCTTTTTGCTGCACTTGACTTATCCTAACTGATCGCTAACAGAATGACGGATGTCCTTAATAAAGAAGAACGCGTATGCTTTATGAATATTAAAAACACACATTATTTCAGATGAATATTGAAGTAAGACTGTCGTTAATCGTTGTATTTGAGTGTCTTTTTACCAAAAAATGCCAACCGACAACACGACGCGTGTATAAAAATTTGCAAGAATTACTTTCCATTCCAGACCATCTAAGTTATCCTTGTTATATTCAAGATTTTTTTTGGCTTTATTCATTTTTTTTTTTTTGTTTAAATGTAAATATATTGTTTAGGTTTGAATTAGTATTCTAAGCTTTTAAAAATGACTTTCCCCCTTGTAATTAAATTTTACTTATAAAAGGCTGTGGTTTTATGCGCGGCTCGTTCGTTACAATGACGCGCTGTGCGCTCTTTACACGTTTTAAACACATTAAATATGTTTTTTTGGTCGTTAGAATGACGATTGACGTCCGGTAGACTATCGTTAGACTGACGATATATATTCGTTTCATTTTTGTTCAGCGTTCGGCGTGTTCAAAACTTCTTCATAGCGTACATCAGTGTGTGTATAACGTTCTTCCGACTTTAATATTTTTAACGTTCGAATAACTTATAATTAACACGTTGGCGAACGTCAGAAATTTTAGGCATGTTCAAAATTTTGCGACCCATTCGACGTTCATCAACGCACGCTGACGTTCGCTAAAGTGTTTGTAATGTGTTCATAACTTATACAAAACTTACACAGTTTGCACACCAGCGTGTTTAGAATTTATTCTAAAACGTTGGCACACGTTTGCAAAAACGTTATAGTGTGACAGGGCTTAAGTGATGCATCGTGTTCGGAAAAATGTCATAATATTCGCTTGTTCACTAACCCTGCTGCAGTCCTCGATAAGTGTAAGGCCGGTAGGGTCCATATGCGGGAGATCAACGATCACACACATCTTTCCTTTTTCCAGTAGCATACCCGATTGGCCATGTGTCTCCATTTCCTCCACTTTATCATTTTATGTTCAATTTATCACCCGGCCCATCATGTTCATTTCCCTGATACAGCTAAATTTGTTCAGCTTGGGGGTTAAGAATAAGCTGTTAAACGGCCTGATCCGATGCTGGGTTTCTGACCACTTTCATGTGGACTTTTACCGACAAGCATAGCCTTGTTTGCCACTGGCTGGAACTCGCAAGTTCGAAAACCAAAGGTATTAAAGAACGATACTCAATGACAAAATGTTTGAAAAATGAAACCATGCATGCAAACCCAGCACCAAAGATGTTGAACATATGCAATACAAGGTCTAAAGCATATTAACATTGGAGGTTGGGCGGCATGCTATTTTTGTTGAAGTATGATACCTCTTTTATTATAGGAGTAAAAAAAATATAACTAACACCTCTATGTCATAGTCGGAGAAATGGGCTGTCGGAGTTATGGGTTGTCGGAGAAATGGGTTGTCGGAGAAATGGGTTGTCGGAGTAATGGGTTGTCGGAGTAATGACCTGACCCCGTTCCAAAGTAACACCTCTGTCTCGCTCCGCTTCGTTTTTGATTGTTTTTTTTTGGTCGCATTTTAAAAGTTCATATTTAATTTTCAAAATTCTGTAAAATTTATTATTATTTTTACTAACATATTCTCTTTTTCACCCAATTAAAAATAAAACGTTAAATTGTCCCAATTTTCTTTGAAGAAACATGCAAAGTTCTCACTTTACTGAAAGAAATATGCTAAAATTTTGATGAGAATTTCTTTTGGTGTCTATATAAAAATAAAAGTGGCTGCCAAACATTAAGAGGTTTGATGATAACCTAAAACACAAAACTTAAGTCTTTCTTCAACCTTAAGTGACTAACGCAATACGCTTAGTACCGGAGACCGCTTTTGTGTCATCTTATACTTTGCAATCTGAAATATCATGCTCTTATGACAATTATTGGATTTCGATCACTCAAATGAGTGCAGATAGTGGGTCATAGGGTTTTGTTTTGTCTTCCTTTACCGGATTTGTGTTTCATGTAAAGTATCTGTATCTGTTTTGCACGTTGCCTGTTTTTTGTCCCGTTTTCGTTGGTGTTTGCTGCTTTTGTCTCTGTGTTGTCGGATTTTTGACATTAAGATGCCCTATTGGTACCTCTGCTTTATCCTTTGAAACCACTGAACCAATTTCAAAGAAACTTTGTAGGAGTGATATATGACATGTTGACAACAAACCATCCTCATTTTGAAAAGATTCAAAACATGGCCGTTGGAATTAAAAATATACTCTCTCAAAAATAAAAAAAGGAAACGCAACATACAAAGATATTTGAAATACCATTGAAATAAAAACTATTGAATTTCATCTAAAATTGCCGTACGAATGTGAACTTTTGCATAGTCATTTTGCAACGATGGAGAAGTAATACCGACTAAATGCTTGCATCACTTTTGCTCTGCATAGTTTCTAAAAAAAAACGTCGTCTGACTGACACCTAAAACACCGATGTTTGAACAATCAAAATGCCTATAAATGAAAATTTGGTTGAGTCTAGAGAAAGAAGGAGAATACACAAAAGGTCGGGAGAGCAGGAAATGGGTGAAAAAGTCGGGAGAATAGGAGATGGGTGAAATGGTCGGGAGATTTTGTCTCCCGGCAGAACTAAATTTATGCTGGATACGATCTTCTGGTTGCAATTGCCTCTGCTCCCATACCCCAAGTTAAAAAAAAAACAACTTCGGTTGACTTATAACTTAGCAACTATAACAGAAGAAAAGAATCCGAATGCTCTTAAGGCACGTTAGACACGAAAGTTCTACCAATGTCTCCATCTGTTGCTTGCTAATAATTTCATGTCATTTGGCACCAACCATTTTTATATGGTAAGGGGGGAGGGGGGCTGGGATTTTCCAACCTGATTATATTTTTTTTCAGACAAAAGCAAAATCGTAATTGTTTTTCCAACATATTCAGATATTTTAATTTTCTTTAAAAAAATTGGTAACAACTTATAAGCATGTTTATTTATGTCGATTGTATTATGCCTACACCATTCGTAAAAATTTGTCTTCCTGGTGGTAAAAGTCTCCTCTCTCTATATCTGCTGTAAAGCTGTTGTCTAGCTATTTGACCTTGCAAAATCATTTTGTACTGTTATTCTTATATGTAATATTGAATTTGTAACTCAGAATAACTTATAGTATTTCTTGTTAAGCCTTTCCAATCCTTGAACGTGCATCTGTCATTCTTATCATACTTTCCAGTGTTACATTGAGTAGACGAGTGATCTAAACGCATACATGTACACTAGTCCATGATTAGTTAATATCCATGCTATTGATAATCAGGGTTTATCTTATATGGGTCATTCTCAAAAAATGTCCTTATTACGTGGCAGTCAAAATATTTCCACGTATAATTGAGTTTAAACAATATCTTTTGTCTTGAGTAAAATATGCACCAAGATGCACTTCTGACATAAACAAATAAACGCTATCTTTGAAAATGACATGACAGCGCAATTTTAAAACTCAAAAATTGACCAAAATCGTCTGTCCTATGAGTAATTTTTTAAGTTAAAAGTCCTTAAAAAATATGATAATGTGCAAGTAGAATATGGAAATCATGATGCGTTTTTCTCTGGCCATCTATCCGTCTTATCTATAAAATAAAATGGGATAGACATCATTGAAAAAAAAATTCTGGCGAATCAAAAAATGTCCCCTCTGAAAATGTCTTTGCTGTTACTGGTAGATAGATTTGAAAATAAATTGTACGTATATCCTTATCAGGCAACAAATAAGGACATAGAAACATCCAAACACATCCATTTATCTAAGTTACAGTTACATTTTTGAGAAAAATTTACATATCGTCATTACAATGTAAAGAATGTAAGCTGAATTGGAGGCATAATTTTTTTCCTTGTCCATAATGTTACCGCGATATCTCAGAGACTATAGAGGTATGTGGTTGTAGCTGCTATGGGTAAATTTTACATCTTGACCAATCATATCTGAGACCCAAAAGAATGATGGAGACACGATAATTTAATAATTTAAGCAAATAATGTTCCCGTAATTCCCTGATGTTACTGTTCCCTGATGTTACTGTTCAAAAGTGTAACAGGACAGACAACTTATAAGTAAAAGATTCTTGAATCCGTCTTCTTTGTATATGGCTTCTGATTTAAAAGCGCTAAAATTACCATAATCATTGATTTTAGCCATATAGAGTGTTATAAATATATTTTCTTTCTCAGAGTTCATGGTTTAAGTATAATATTTCAACCTGAGAATCGGTAACAGGAGGGACATTTTGACAGTAACAGCTGAGACATTTTTTGTAACATACAGGACATGTTTGTAAAGGTACAACAAATCATCTGGTTTTGCATTCTGTTAGTTAGAAAGTGGCACAAATACTTTAACACAACAGCTTAAGATATCGAAACGCAATTGTGTCAATACTTTGGGGAAAAAATTCTTGTATTTGTTGCTAAAATAGTGGTAACATCAGAGACAAATAGCCAGTAACATAGTGGACATTCAGTGAAGTTTAACCAGTCATAAAATGCGATATTTATTGATAAAGATAGCCCATCTACATAATTTATTAGATATTGCCCCAAAACATGTTATTTATTGCATTAAAATAAACATTTATTGTCAAGAAATCTTTATTTATTGCTATTAGTTGTCCGTGATGTTACGCATTGTCCCTGATGTTACCAGTCTAATTTGCTCAATTGTTGTCTAATACATAACCCTCTGAACAATGATATTTTGCAACTGAAACTAGTTAACCTTATTGTTCATCATAATGTCAATGAAGAAGTGAAATGTCATATATAAAATTTGATATGTTAGTTAGTTTTAAACTGTTCGCTGAACTGTTTAAAATCATTGTCTTATGATGCTCTTAAAAACAAATTTTTGAGCTAACCTTTATTTCTGACGCTTGCAAAGTACTTGTTCTGTCCCTATGTGGCAAGTAATGCATGAATTTTTAAATAAAAGATTAAAGCTTTCTTTCATTGCAACGTTTTTTATGTGGTAACATCAAGGACAGCCAAATCAACCCTGAAGGACAATGACTAAAAAAAATTCAAAATATATTCGATTTGATTTTTACTCTTTGCTTGTTTTGTATACTGAAATGACAGAGGATACCAATAAGTAAATTACAAACTTTCTGTGAGCAATTCTAATATTCAAGTTTGCCTACCTCGAAATATAGACATTTTTTGAGAATGACCCATATATCTTCATTGCCGTAACTAGGGTCTAAATAATAATATCATGCAAGGTTTGTCGAGCTAAGCGAGGCGAAACATATCTGAAAGGGTATTGAGGCTCAAGGCTAAAAGAAAATGGTGCATAATACTGGATGTTGGGCATTCCTCACAGTATTTCTTTTTTTCTGTTGTGGTCATTTAGCTACAGTTCCTAAATTCTTTTTTGTTTTTTTTCCTTCTTTTTCTTTCAGCTTTCTTTCTAGCTGACGTGCCGATCTCTGATCTTTATTTCAAAGTTATTATTTTGATGGTTCATTATTTCTTTTCTTGAAAATGTTCATTCAAACATTATCAAGTAGTATGTTGGTTATCTTTGATGCATAAACAAAAATAAAACAAACATGATTTATAACTAAGGGGGGAATGAAAACTCTTTGTAAGGTTTGGCATTATTGGGCCTCAGCTTTAATAACGATTTACAATAATAAATATGAATGATTTCTCATATATCATATAAATCTAGATAATCAATAAATAATCAATAGATAATCAATAAATAATCAATAGATAATCAATAAAATAAATTCCACCGTGGGATGCACGGGTGGTTAAAGAAATGATATTTTCAGATAATATATAATAAACATAAAATATCAACATTCAATGATCAGATAAATGGTTACCGAATATTGTGAATGGCAACCAGAAATCAATATAAATACAAATATGCAGAATAATTTGGCGTCACCGTGGGATACACGGGTGAATAATATTTAAGACCGAAACCCCTTAAGAACCACCGTGGGATACACAGATGGCTGAATCAAAGAAATTTTGGATTACTGTGGTATACACGGTTGAAGAGACCAAAACCCCTTAAAATGTTCTTTAAGTTCACGAAGCAGCGAATCATTAAAGCACACATATAACGACAAATCGGTGTTGAAATTTCTAAACGGTTCCAAAGCACATAACTTTCTCTTTGATTTCCGACTATTTCTTATAATATGATAAAGGCCCTGCCTTTTTAGCGAGCATCGAAAATCTATATACCTTTAAAAATAAATCCATGTGCTCGAACGGCTAAGTGTAACATAAAAAGGGAACTTTTAAAAAAAGGAATTATGTAGTAGCAAAGTCTGACCCCACCCAACCCAAATCATATGCACTTGAGAAAGTTGTTGTTATTTAAAATATCTTGGATCAATAAGTACTTATAAAAAATTCAATTTAATATTTGATTTGCTAATAAATCCTGTAACATTCTGGGACGACATTTAGCAGGGACGAAATTATCCCTTAATGGATTACGTGACGTCATTTCCTTGTCAGAGTATTTCGCGCTTCTTCAGCAGACCAAAACAACATTCAGATTCTGTCAGTTTTTGTGAGATTTTCTGAGTATCAGTGTTTTATTTGAAGCATTGGTAACAGAAGGTACATTTAGAAACCTAGCGGAAAAAACGGTGAAGTAAAAATATCATGCAGGATAGAGGAGAGTTCACGAGTGAAACCCCGCAGGATGGGACTCTTCTTTCATTTTCAGGTAAGAACCTTTTATTTATTTTTATGAGTAGGTTTTATTCACTAAATTTATGTATTTCTTTATCTTACTTAGAATTTAACAAAGCTAGGTCAGTATCATGCATTTCAGTGGTATGACTAGTCAATGGGACGATGTTGCCTAAAGCTAGCTCGGTAATTTCCGGAAAATCGTTTTTTCAGCGGAAAAGACCGAATGGTGTTTAAAAAAAAATCTGTTACAAAAAATAAACAAGTGGATGAATGAGGGTTTTATCACTGTTTTTGAATTTCTATTTTTTTATTTTTGCATAACAGATTATGATGTATTTTTTATAAGCCCAGAGGTTTGATTGTTTTACTTGCTCTGTGCCTATTATTTTTTTCACTCCGTAAAAGTAAACCTGTTCCGGTTTTATCGTCAGTATATTTCTGGCACATCTCAAAACATGCACAATGCCGTAGGGCTCGCATCTGCGATGCTCGCTATAAAACATCTTTTACATGCGCTGAGATATCGGTATTTAAAACTATTCACGGAGAGAATGAACGCTGATAATTTTCCTCATTCAACAAGTAAACAGCTGAAAGTTCTTGCGTTGTTCAGAATACGGCACACTTCATGTTGTGAGTTAATTTTATAAGTTGTTATTCCTAGCGGTTCAGACGTTTTATACCTCTTAAACTAATAACCATTTCTAACGGTTTGAATTGCACTCCACCTCTGTTATATAGTTCTTATTCTGATTTCCACTTGATTGGTTGATTGATTGATCCAAATGATTAATTATTAGTGGATTGATTGATTGATGTTGCTTGTCCTGGAAAATCTAGCAGCACATATCTGTTCGCGATTGCTTGATTGGTAAAATTTACGAATCCATTATTCTAAACTTCGCACTTAGAGCTTTCCACTTCTCCCGGCTGAATCCTCTGAGAAAAGATTTGACACTTCAATCAAAGAAGCCTGCTCCCCAAATCGAGTTCGTACTAAAGCATAGGCCATGGATACTTCCACCAATGTTCTTGCATCTGAAAGTATAAATTCTAATCCCCGGCAGAATCATATTCTAAATAAATTAACTTCTTATCTTATAAACATGTGACTTTATATAGCTAGAAATAATTAAAGTTCACTGAAAAGGACACTTCAAGTATTTAAATAATGTTGTAACAATATTTTAGATATAACTACCAAGTATAGTACATTAGGTTATCTTATTTCTCCTAAAAAATGGGTGGGAATGTATGTGGTGGGATAAAAAATTGTATTGCAACCACTTTTACGGTCTTCAAGAAAATCAATGAAGTAATGACGTCCTTGACATTGTGACGTAACAATTGCAACGACGTAATTTCTATAAACTAACAACCATTAACAAAAGGTACTTACCGCGATAACCAAATTTAAGTATAACGACCTTAAATTTCATTATTCTCCACCAAAGATGTCGAACCGATTCAGTCTTGTTGTTTAATGATTTTATGCATTTATCTAGCTAACTGTCCTTTGTATATTATTCATTTGATTAGTATTTAGATATTAAGTAGTCTAGAAGATTTGTACATTACAGCTAAAGTTTACCAAATTTGCCTTCAAAGTGCTTCTAAGGTTTTTTTTCAAATTTGAAAATTTCATTGTTTATTTTTTTTTTGGGGGGGGGGGGATTTTTTAATTTTTATTTTCTAAAAATTGTTCTGGTCCATTAAAGATTTTTTATCTATTTCAATAAGAATTGGAGTTAATATATTTTTTTGGAAAAAATCCCAGGCCCCCACCATAAGAAAATGGTTCGTGCCTTAAGCTCTACAAAGGTCTCTATTGGGTCGAAGTTGACAGATGGCACCTTACTGTGGCACTCGGCGTTTTAAGGTCAGAAATAGCGTTTTTTTTTCATTTTTTGGTCCTAAAGAATGAAAACTATTGAAGATGAAGAAAACTGTTGCTTGCTGAACCTTCAGCCCATTATACTCTACCAAAGTCTACATTGTGTCGAAGATTACCCATTATAGGTCATGGCCCCTTAAATGTCAAAAATATATATCATTCATGTTTTGCCCAATAGAATAAAGACAACTGAAGACGGAGAAAAGTTGTTGCTAGTTTATGCTTTGAACTCATTAAGCTGTAAGGTCTTCATTGGGTGGGGCTTATTCTCTTTAAAGGTAAAACATGGAGTTTTGCTCAACGTAAAAAAAAAACTATCACATGCAGAGAAAGCTCTTGCATGCTGAAACCTTCAGTTCATTAGCAGTCATATGACGCGTTTAAGGGATTGTTGTTATTATTTACATGTAGAACAAGTGTGGACTCTAATGCATATTGCCTAGCAAGCCGCTATGGACACAAAAAGCAAAGGTCTGCTTTAGTAAAATAAAAAAGACTTTATTATTTCTAGGTCCTGCTAAGGTTTATTGTTGAATTCTATATGTAGCCTTTGCTGTACACATACTATAAAATCGATCTAAAATTAAGCCATGTCGATGAATCTAAGTCATGTAAGTGTTTATCCTAAACATTATTTGTTTTTAGATCCAGTATAAGCATTGTACTATTTCCTATTTAGTTTAAAATAACTGCATCAAAGTTTGGTTATGTTAGTGGAGAAAATAGGAAACTATTGCAGATAGAGAAAAGCTGTTGCTTGCTTAAACCTTCAGCTCATCGAGCTGTACAAAAGTCTCCATTGGATCAAAGATGTCACAGTCTGTTGTTTATATATACTTTTAAATCAGCTTAATGTTAAAGTTTAAAAAGGTTTCAATCTTCAAATTATTCTGAGAACAAAAGCTACCAACGGGATTCTGGGAATACCGAAGAAGAAAATCAAACATATATTTTGCGCCTAGAAATTTTTATAATTTTCGTTTTATAATATTATTATTTTCAACATTTAGTTGCATTCCAAGCATGCGGAGATGTAAAAAAAATTGTACATTGTTATTTTGACTTTTTTCTAAGTGTGACCAAAAAGGAAACTGGACTCATCCTCTTTTGTATTTTTAGTCTTGGGCCAATGCAAGACGGCAAGCAGCGACTTATGGTCATGCTGAAGACTGTTGGCTGTTTTCCATTGTGATTTTTAAAATTCACGTTTCTTTATGTTGGTTGTGTGGCGTACACTTATTCCACATCTAATTATCGTCTACTTTAATGGTTATCATTTGTCAGATCAGCCTATGATTTTGAAGTATATAATATTATATGAAATAAGTTTAAACCCAATTGTAGATCTCTTCATGAACATATGCAATGTACATGTATGCCTTTAGATTTTTTACGTGTAATAGCAATAAATTATATTATAACTCAAACGGGGCCAGATCCAGAAATGTTTGAAAGGGGTTGGTCCACAAAATTCCGCTGTGGACGAAGGACGAAAAGGGGGTGGTTCTAGACGTTACTTGCGAAATTTTTGTCGGAAAGGAGGAAAATTCCAATCTCGGACCACCCCACCCCCCCCCCCCGGATCCGCCACTGCTCAAATATTTTTGATTGTCACCTATTCAAAGATTGTCCCTTCCTTTATGATATAGACTAAAGCAAACTTATACACGAACGTTGCAATCCATGTTCCGCACACAGGGACTTTGATTCTGGTCATTTATATTGACTTTTAAGTCGCCCCCCCTACTCTATAATCCAAGCCCCTGTGTTAATTAAAATTATTTTCTGACACGTTTGTAGTTGTTGCGACATTGGTCTCTGTGTGGTGAATCGACAAAATTATCAAGCATTGATAACATAACAACCAAACTTGTGACAAATAAGTTTATTTTTCCGGATCCCGCAATAGCTTTGTGAGAAATAGATAAAATTAATTATCCTTATTAAAATGACCTAGATCAAGACAGACGAATGACCCAATGTGGCTATTTTGTCATTTTCTAAAAATCAATAAAATGCTTGAATTGTGTGTTTCTGATTGACCTTTTTTGCATAAGCACTATTTCTGTCTGTGATAATAAACTTTATTCAATGAATTAATATTTTGCAGCCAAAAATTTATAAGAAAGTACGCTTAAACATGCACAACCTGATAAAGTGACTACGCCATGTACGCTACATGATCTAGTTGAATCGCATTGTTGCTTTAAAACACCGCCACATAAAAGCATGAAAAACGAAGATGCTGTGTACAACTTTTTTGCAAGATTTAACTTATTTTTGGTGTCCGAATAGTATTTTTGTCCCTTAAACTTTATTCAATTATTAAGTAAATTTTCGCAATCCAAAATCAAATATCCATTACGCTAAAGCTACGCAAGATATGCTACACTGACTAAAATATAATCCGAAGCGGAACACATAATCTACTGGTCGCGGCCATATTTTCTTGATGGAAATCCGAAGATTGAGAATCCGAATATAGCCCCCGAGTGAAAAGTGAAAGTATGTACATTGCAAAGAGCTTTTGTAAATATAGAAACGACGGAAACAAACGACCTAATTGGGGTATCGCTGCCTTTTTCTTTATAATAGGTAGTAAATAGGGTTTTCATGTCTTTTCCCTATAGAAAGAAAACCAATTGCAGATAATGAAAAAGCTTTTACTTGCTTAAACTTTCAGCTTATTGAGCTCTACAAAAGTATCATAAAGAAGATACCCTTATAGCCTTAAAGACCAGGTGACCGATTCTGGCTCCCGAGAGTCTCTTGTTTCAGGCTTTTTCCTTATAAAATGAAAATATTGCAGAATGCAAAATGTTGCTGAAACCCATCTCTTAACCACAACTCCTTTTGGTTTAGGAATATTTCATACAATCTTTGTTACGAGATGTACACTTCCTATGGCAAACGTTATGCTGTTGGTTACAAGTACTTTATTTTAACTGGGTCACTGTTCATTTAGTTTATTGTTTAATTGTTAAATTATAAGGGACTTACCATTTCACTTTAAAGTTGGGGCAAGTTTTTTTTTTGTCAGAAAATCGTATAAGAGATATTTATTTATTAAATGCGTAACCACAGAATATTTTTCTCATTAGCATTGAACTTAATGTACAGCAGAAATCCCTCTTCAAAGTTTTCTTAACCTCCACTGCCATTTTTTTTTCGTCACTTATCATTTTTAAAACGTTTTTTAGGAAAAAGCCAATGCCTACCCCTTCAAGTAAATGGACGATTCCAATTTACAATCTTTTATGTCATGTATGTGTCCTAGGAATATTACAATAAATGACAGATGGATAAATGACTGATTGCCGTAAACGTATTTGTCGGTCATAACATCAAATGGTTTCAATAAAATACAGACTGGCATTAAAGTGATAAGCCTTTAATCTCCTTTTTGCTTAACTTTCAGATATGTAATTATAAATCTATTATCATAGTATATTATAATATACTCTTTTCATGTATTTGTTTATGATAAAAAAAGGCTAAGTATTCCTTAAAATTGCACTGGACTAATATAGCAAAATGTCAATAGTAGTTTATAGGCAACGATTAATTTCTTATCCTCAAACAATCCAGGATGATAAATGTTATATTTTTACTAAACGTTCGAGTATTGATATCCTGAATTTTAATTAAAATAATGGTAAATATAAAATTATCTACCTTTTTGAGTAATAGTACACGTTGGTCTTGTGTAAGTGTCTACAGTGTGTACAATTATATATATGCTAGCTGCCCGTTGTAAAATCCCATGGAAATTCAGCAACATTTCGTTACTTTATTCATTGGAATATTGCAACATATGTTAAACATATTTGCGAAAGTAATTCCATGAAAATTCAGCAACATTTCGTTACTTTATTCATTGGAATATTGCAACATATGTCATGTATGTTAAACATATTTGCGATAACATTATGTAATCAAAACGTTAAGCATATGTTTATCATGTTTTTGGTACTTTTATGTTTAAAACATGTTTTTTATTATGTTTAATGTTTTGACATGTTTTAAAAATGGAGAAAACAGATTTTGCATGAATTACCATAATGTGCTTGTTAATAGCGAGCATCGCAGATGCGAGCCCTACGGCATTGCGCATGTTTTGAGATGTGCCAGAAATATACTGACGATAAAACCGGAACAGGTTTACTTTTACGGAGTGAAAAAAATAATAGGCACGGAGCAAGTAAATCAATCAACCCTCTGGGCTTATCAAAAAATACATCATAATCTGTTATGCAAAAGTATAAAAATTGAAATTCAAAAACAGTGATAAAACCCTCATTCATCCACTTGTTTATTTTTACACACAGGTTTTTATTTAAACACCATTCGGTCTTTTCCGCTGAAAAACGATTTTCCGGATATTACCGAGCTTGCTTTTGGCAACATTGTCCCATTGACTAGTCATACAAAATGCATGATACTGACCAAGCTTTGTTAAATTCTAAGTAAGATGAAATAAGATAAAGAAAAACATAAATTTACTGAATAAAACCTACTCATAATAATAAATAAAAGGTTCTTACCTGAAAATGAAAGAAGAGTCCCATCCTGTGCCTGTTGGGTTTCACTCACTTTCCTCAATCCTGCATGATATTTTACTTTACCGTTTTTTCCGCCAGGTTTCTTAATGTACCTTCTGTTTCCAATGCTTCAAATAAAACACTGATACTCAGAAAATCTCACAAAACCTGACAGAATCTGAATGTTGTTTTGGTCTGCTGAAGAAGCGCGAAATACTCTGACAAGGGAATGACGTCACGTACTCCATAAAATGGATAATTTCGTCCCCGCTTAATGTCGTCCCAGAATGTTACAGGATTTATTATTTGCACAAATAATTGAATTTTTAATAAGTAGTTATCATGGTTATTGATCCAAGATATTTTAACAACAACTTTCTTAAGTGTATATGATTTGGGTTTGGTGGGGTCAGACTTTGCTACTATTTAATTCCTTTTTTTAAAAGTTCCCTCTTTACGTTAAACTTAGCCGGTCGAGCACATGGATTTATTTTTAAAAGTTATATAGATTTTCGATGCTCGCTAAAAAGGCAAGGCCTTAATCATATTACATGTAAGGCATATGTTCCACATATGTTCGTCATATCTTTAACATATGACACTAAACAAATGTTTATCATATGGCCAGCAAACGTAAGGTGACATATGTTACACATATGATGAATATATGTTGCAATTTTATTTCTGTAGAAAAAATGGTGCACTGTCCGTCTAATGTGTCTGTTTATTACTCTACCTATAAAACGTTGTACTTTTTAAAATTTATTCAATAAAATGATAGTGAGATTTGTCTTATGCGAGATCTTTGGGCAATACCTACCGGTACTAGTTTTTTATTCAACAAATTCCAATGTGCAGTGGGCGTTCAGCGCAGCTCTTGCTTATTTAGCATTTGTTTCTTTCTGGTTCAAAAGTCGATTCAGTTTTATTGGTTTACATCAATATCAGTAAATTGACAGAGATATTTAATAAGATGAATCTAGATTGACGACGTCACATTTCATATGTGGCCATCCAAAGCTGGAAAATCTTGAAGGAAGACAACAATGTTTCTGGTTTTACTTTTTAAGGGGGGACAACTTGCTTCATGTGCAGATAACTGGAAAAGTCACACAACTCCCACAAAACAATTGCACCGATGGGTGGGTCGGCTTAGCCTCTCATTGTCCTCGAATTGACATTGAATAGAAAAATAATATTCTAGATTTAAAACCAACCTTCTGAGCACTGTATGATTACCACGCATAAACAAGACGAGGTGAAAAGAATGAAGTATAGTAGAATGTAGAACTTTGAATAAAGAATAGATAATAACATGAAACTGTCAATAAAACTTTGAAAGGATATGCATAGTACAAGCTATAAATGCCTGTAAAAGAAAGATCGTTTAAACGACAACGTCTAGCTATATAAATATATGGTAAAACGGTACTGTTTAAATCTTAGAGAAACCAGACTGTTAATTCAACTGAATGGTTTGTGCTTACATTCAAAGTTAATTTTGTCTGGTGTCTAATGATCTATATATAAGCCGACTTTAAAACATCATGGTAGATGAGAGGATCGAAATTAAAATCACTTTAATGTTAGGAATGTGAGGAAAATACCACAGCACAGTTGTAGGTTATAATCATAAACTTCGTCTTCAGCGTGATTCTTATGTACGTAAAACAATTTCCAGAGGGACTGAAATACAAAGTTGTAGGTATATATGACCAGCAAAAAGTTCAAAGTTATAGAATGATATACAAAACTAAGCATATATGATACCTTTTAAGAAGTTATGCTAGATATAACATGAGATTGGTAATTGATGAAAAACACATTTATTCTAACATCTTTAAGAAGCAATTTAGTACAAATGTTCTAATCTAAGCACTTAGTTGACTTTTTCGACAACTAAAATGCACATTTATCAAACTAGTTCTTTTGTTGCATTAAGTTTTAATTTAAACAAATCAGAAACTGAAAAAGCAAAGTGCTAACATTGTCATGATTGTATTAATCTTTATGAAATATTGAATACAAAGTGAACAAATCATAAGGAACCCCTTTCCGCCATAAGGGGGTTGTTTTATTTACACATTCTATTATTATGGAGTCTTCGTATCACAGTTGATTCGGTACTACAGAGCTTACGGGAATTACATCGATTTCCTTGGCATAGCGTCACGTTTGACACAAAAAATGCTGACACAGGGTTATGTTGCTCCACGGTTGCTGTCTTCACTCAAGATATGTTACGGTAGACACCGTGCACTCGTAGACAAATATGGGATTTCTATCTCTCAAATGAGTGCACATGTTGGTTTGTCGTAGAATTTGTTTTGACTTCCTTTGCCGGATTTGACACACTGAATTGGAAATTAGTAACGCGACGGGTAGGCTATAGCAGGCAGGAACCGCTTACTTATCTGAACACCTGAGTTCACTCTTGTTACGACTTGAGTTCGCGTTATTGTTTTCCTTTCGGTTGATTTTGTGTTTCTTCGTGTTGTTATTGTTCGTGTTTACCGGTTTTGTCGTTGGAGAGGAAAACACCAGTTAAAGATTATTTGCCTCTAAGAGTCTCAAAGCCTCTCTATGTAAATGAAGAGATCGAGTTGTATTTGTACTTTTTGATATTTATTCTTTTTTGCTGATGAAAAGTGTTTATTTCGAAATGTTTATCCATTAACGATTAACACCAAGTACTCTAATAAAAATTAAAAACAGGAAAGCAAGGTATTCATAAAATCGAACACTCTATGTCCCTAAGTAGCAATAATTAAGAAATAAAAACACTTTATAGTCACCTATCGTGACTTTACAACCCAAAAAGCTTATTTCTTTATTGTTCCGAAGGGTCATCTGACATAAATACCACGTCATTAACCGCCAAGCAATTTCATGGCACCATTCTTTTATAGCGACATTTGTTATTTTCTTCTGTTATCAAACTGAGAACACCTTTAATGCTCAACAATTCATAAGGATTATGTCAAATTTATTTTTTAATGCATTTTCAGTTATTGTTGATACTGGTATTTTTTAATATAATTAATGCATTAAAAAGGTAGTTTGATGCATAAATACTTTCAGTTGTCTTTGATTAAGTGTATTACAGACTTTAAGCATCATGCAGTAACTTATTTCTGCAATGCTGAACGACCAACACGGCAACAAACTGCTATTTTATGTTTGTATGAATCCTTCGTTATCAATTAGATCTTTAAATTATGGTGATTCCAGTTAGTACTTACATTTAAGATTGCATGGACCATTTATAAGGTAAAAATAAAATGGATAACCAAAGAAAAAAAATTGAAATATAGAACCTGTTTTTTAAATAAGAAAAAAAAACTTCATTTCCGATGAAATTACTATAAGATACATTTTGTTTAAACAGATGTAAGTCATACATATCTAACAAAAAAGACGAAAGGAAAGAAATATTGAAAACACATTTCAAAACATAGCTTGCTTATGAAGTTTAGATACAAGTAATACATTCATTATCACACCATGGAATTAAGGTAAAAAAAGAATATGTCTAAAAGACACAATGGCCCATCCTGCAAAACTCGAACCCTATATGCCTAACTACTTTTGTAGATGGGGCATGGAACGTTTGTTTAAGTATATGGTTACATTGTGTTTTTAAATTTTGTTAATTGTTTTCCATTGATATATAGGTTTGATA